>CM045562.1:25537389-25571211 GCA_024721245.1 Mitragyna speciosa | reverse complement strand
AAACACTAGGTCCCAAAAAAAAAAAAAAACTAAAACACATAGTATGTCTGTCAAAGTTAAAAAGAGTCAAGAAAGTGGTCTATTCAAGGAAATTGAGAGAGAGTGATTAGAGAGAGGGAAAGAGCTAATTATTAATTAGAGCAAGGACAGTGGTCGTAGTAATTGTGGACTCTGCTAGTACCTAATCAAAATTAGTACTGCCATTTTGGATTTTCAGACTCCATAGCAAGCGAAGAAGGACAAGGCAGTTGACAGTAAGCTAGCTAGCTTAGCTAATTATAGAAACAAGAAGATAGATAGTAAGGATTGATTGGAGTGAAAGAGAGGGAAAAAGTGCGATAAATGGGCGGGGTAACGTCATCCATGGCGGCCAAGTTGGCCTTTTTTCCGCCCAACCCACCTACCTACAAGCTCCTCACCGACGACGTTACTGGGCTACTTCTGCTCAGCCCGTTTCCCCACCGGGAGAACGTGGAAGTCCTCAAGTTGCCAACGCGTAAAGGGACTGAGATTGTGGCTGTTTACGTTAGGCATCCCATGGCCACCTCCACCATCCTCTATTCCCACGGCAACGCCGCCGATCTGGGCCAGATGTATGAGCTTTTCATTGAATTATGCATCCACTTGCGTGTCAATCTCTTGGGGTCGGTACTCTCTCTTTCTGCCTGCCCTTTTCGTAATCCAACTTAATTCTGGACTAAAAGCTTTTTGCTTTTCAATTTCTCTTCTTCTCTTCTTTGATTTAGCACTTAATTTGGTGGTATTTATGGAAATCTGAAGAGTGAAAAATATGGGGTCTTGGGAGATTATTGGATTAAAAGTCTGGTAACTTTTTTTTTTTTTTTAATAATTCTTTGGGGGACTCTTCTTCTAGCATCGGGGTTTAATTGGTTCAGACTCTTTCTTTTGTAACTAGTGATGAGGCTGAGCCTGGGGACTCTTCTCCTCTGGAAATCATGAAACTTTGACAATTGTGGTATTAAATATCCAGACATCAATATTTGGGATAGATTTTTGAGCAAAGGTTATATCTTCTTGCAAATTTTATGACTATCGTACTATCTCAAGTTTTGAATTAGCCTGTTTACACCTTGTCAATTGGCTACTTAACAACGGATCCAGCAGATTTCTACAAAAGAGGGTTGAAAGATAAAATTGAAGTGTAGAAAGAGTTATTCCTTGGATTTTCCCCTGCAAGATGATCAACTATTCGGCATCCCTGTGACAATTCCACCTCTGGAATTTTTGTTCATTATATAGTTGTAGTTGAGCTTTGGCATTCGAGATGGAAAGATGGTCTCGGTACTAGAACATGATAGCATGAACAATATTCAATTATATCATCATTAATAATATTATTATTTTGCCACCAGTTTACAATTACTATGAAAGATTTCTTTACCAATATTTCTGTACACAAGGATGTATGGCAACTAGAAGATTCATACTTTATATTCCCATGTTCATTTTAGGCGCTTAAGTGTTGACTGGGGTGATTCATAAAAGAAACTGTAATTTCTTTTCTACCATTTCTTGTCCAATATAAATTCTGGGTTTAAGGGCTGCAACGCTAAAGTTAATTGCTCTTGAACTGGGTTTCCTTTTCCTTCACTGGAGCATTTCTTGATTCACGAGGCTGAAGTAATGTTACCTGAGCTTGATGTTAAGGGTTTTTAGTTAATTTGAATTGCTTAAAGAGGCTCTGTTTTTGGATTCGTTACCCACGGGTTTGAAACTCATAAAAGTGATACAGATATTGCTAGGAAACACATATTGTTAGAAAATTACTCAATTATGATTTGGCATCAGAATGGATGGAATAATGAGAAATAAGTTCAAAGAAATAAAATGGCGATTATTTCAAATCAGTTCTCACATGATACTCCCTATGGCCATGGCAGGGAGTAGAACAGATAAAGATTTGAAATGCTTATGGTTATATTTGGTACGAGGTTGGGAAATACATAGCTCTTGTTTATGAGTTCAAGCATGGGCATTGATATGACCTGATAGTTAATACATTTAAACAACCTGTATACATGCAGCTGGCAGCTGGCTAAAAAATGACAGCTCTCTGACACAGTTTAAAATCAATGCAGGTATGACTACTCTGGTTATGGGCAGTCATCTGGAAAGGTAAGTGTGAGATCAAATGCTTTTGCAATTAATCTTTTACTGAACAACAATGTTATAGAGCATAGTGAACAATGTTGTTCTACTTAGAGACAGTAATTAATCTCTTTACATCTTGCTATCTGCAGCCAAGTGAGCAGAATACTTATGCAGATATTGAAGCTGCATACAAATGTCTGGAGGAGAGTTATGGTACTAAGCAGGAAGATGTGATCCTTTATGGTCAGTCTGTTGGAAGTGGCCCTACTTTGGACCTTGCAGCTCGTTTGCCTCGGTTAAGAGCTGTTGTTCTGCACAGTCCCATTCTATCAGGCTTAAGAGTGATGTATCCTGTAAAACGTTCGTATTGGTTTGATATCTACAAGGTACATAACTCATCCACACATCAAGTAGAACCAAGAGCTAGATCCATTGGTTAATCTGCCTCCTGATTCTTTTTACCATTCTGGTGCAGAACATTGACAAAATTCCACTGGTTAGTTGTCCTGTACTTATCATACACGTAAGTATATAATCACAAGCATTTTGTAATTCTGAATGTCATCTGCTTATTACAAATTTTTTATTTGTATCCTCAAACCTTTTAGTTTGTCCGTGTTACTTGTTTTCTCATTTATGACTGAGTCTAGCACAATCTTCAATGGTCCTTCTAGCTGGGACCTCAGAACCTTAACATGAGATAAGACTTATGATGTTAGATTTCCGTCAGCATAAATTATAGTGATTTCTAATGTACTAGAATAACAACTGAATTGATATGTAAGTTTCAACTTGACCTGTTGGAGTTGTATAATGAAGAGGTTGAGTTGGCTTCTTCTAAATTTGTATGAGAAACTCTAGATTCTGTTTTGTTGAACATAATGTGATACTGAATCAGTAGCGAAGGCCTAGGGAGGCAAACCCCAACCTCCTCCCCCCCCCCAAAAAAAAAAAAAAACACAGAAAAAGACCCAAAAAAAAAACCCAACCAACCAAAAAAAGAAAAAAAACTCAGGGCCTCTAAGATATTGATAACACATAATTTGAACTCTTTGGAGAACTTTGTTGTCCCCAGCAAGGTAACCCTACCGAGTAAAAGTCTACTAGCTTTGGCATTTTATAATGGGAGTGAAATTATGGATTCAGTTTATCCGTGATTATAGTGGACCTCTCATATTGTCCTGAAATGATGTGCAGGGAACGGCAGATGAAGTAGTTGATTTTTCACATGGCAAGCAGCTGTGGGAGCTGTGCAAAGAGAAATATGAACCTCTGTGGATTAAAGGAGGAAACCACTGTGATTTAGAGCTCTATCCAGAATATATCAGACATCTTAAAAAGTTCGTTGCAACGGTAGAGAGATCCCCATCCCAGAGGATCAGTTCTAGGAAAAGCACAGACCAATTTGAACCATCTAGGAAAAGTACGGATGTATTTGAGGCTTCAAGGAAGAGCACTGACAGGAGAGAAAAACCAAGGCACAGTACAGACAGGCCGGAAAAATTGAAAAATCAGTCAAATAATACTGACAAGCTTGAAAAATTGAGGATTTCCTTCGACCAATTGGAAAGATCTCGGAGAAGTGTGGATTGCATCGAGAAATCCAGGAAAAGCATTGATCATCAACTTGAAAGAGGTCGCAAGAGTGTTGATAGGTTAGATAGAATACGAACAGGTTAACTATTCTCTCAGAACCACATGTAAATCTATGTATTGTTTGATGGTGTGGGGGCAAGCGAAAATTAAAATGGCTCTTACTCTTTTTTATGTTTTTCGTTTTTCTATTTTTGGCCCCGTTGTCAGTCTGAGGCAATTCTTGAATGATTAGCGTGTGAATCTAGAATGTGTGGGGTGTTATAATTCGTTCTTCCTTTTTAACTCCTCTCAACCTTCGAATTATTGGTTGATTTCTTTGTAGTGTTGTGGCTCTGAATTAGTCTTGAATCTCTTTTAAGATGTGGACTAATTTGACTAATGTTGATCCTGGACCAGAAGCAACGGGATCAGTATCTCTAAAAACAACGATGGTAAGATGGCTCAAAAACTTCCAGTCTTTGTGTCATTAAGGAAAGGAATAATTGGGGGAAAAAAAAAACATCTGACAATTCTAATGTGAAGTTGCATGAAAGTAAGAGTTTTATGTTTCTTGACCCCACCCTCTCACGACTCGCAAGAGTAATGCAATTCAAAACCAAGATTTGTGCTGGAAATGGCATATAGATATTTCCACGTCCAACCATAACAGATGACAAAAGTTAACTGCTTCAAAAAATCTGAAATGGGCGTATATTTTAAATTCACATCTTCATCCAAAGGGTTGTCAATAAAATCGAGCAGAGCCTTCAACAAGGGAAAAATTGGGCGCATGTTCACTGTACTCAACTATGGCTGACGGTAGCAAGCGGCCACGGCAAATCTCGTGCACTGTTGTGAAAAGAGGGAATAGCTCTAACCACCCACGATGCCGCAAAACCTCGTACACCTCTTTTGCCGTTGAGACACCCTTCGAATTTACCAAACAAAGAAAAGCAATCAGATTTTTTCTTTTTTTTTTTTTTTTTTTTTGTGGTTAACCTGTGACCTGGGTTGGTAAATAATCAAATCGAAGATGTTATGTGTAATGCAGCAATCTCAAGTCCAACTTTGGTCCATGATTCAGTACGAGAAAATGCAGGTAAATGACTTAGCTTGAGGTTGAAAATTTAGAAAAGTCAGAACTAAACATTTTTGGCAAAATACCCTGCAGGAATTTTTATTTTTATTTTTATTTTTTGGAAGATATTCAAACTTGTATATGTGCAGACCCATTATATTCTGCAAGTTGATGACCTATTCACCTGTAGTTTCTGACCCTGCAACATCTCTGCCTCAAGCTCATCGAAAGTCCTGTGCAATAGCAAGATCAAGAGGACAATATCGGTATGCTGCTTTGAAGAAACATAATTTCTGCTTGATATGTGTTCATTTGAGTAAACGAACCTTTTTCCACCGTTTCTAGCAAAAGCCTCAGCGCATTTCCTGTTCCTTCCGCCTACTGTAAGTCAAACACAGAATCTCATCATTTACTGATAACTGTTAAATTCAAATTGAAGGTGAGAACGGAAATCACACAACCAGGAGAAGCCATCTGCCTACTTACAGCAAGTCGTAATGATGTCTGCCACACCACAGCTCTCAAAGAAAGTGCTGTCTTTAACAGAAGAAAACATTAGCTTGGAGAAGGCCCTCATTTCTCTCAATCCAATTCTCATTATTGCAGCCTAGAACAATATCATACATTTAGTAAAGCCAGACCAAAGTGCAAACCACTTAATTGATGGATAACTAGGCAGTAAGAAGCTAAACAAATTTTTGGCATTTACCTTGGTATTATTCCCCATCTCCAAACCATCCACAAATCCTGTCCCAGTTACCAATTGCTCCATTGCTTGTCAGAAATCCTTAAGAAACTGAACAAATAATAATGCATATTGGAAAAACACAAACCTGCTGCTATTGCAACTACATTTTTAAGGGTTCCACACAGTTCAACGCCTTCTACATCTTGGACCTGTTTTACATTTTGTCAACAAGGTAAAAGGTTGAAGATGGTTTCAGGAAGATATACTACCATATATTCTTTGTTATGAGTTATGAGTTTATAATTAAATTATTATTGGAGTTTTATTATATTTCATTGAACTTTCTTTATTATTGGGTACTTAATATAATCAAACTATCACAACATGTATAAACTAAGTGAACGCATTGCAAGATGTTAGAAGTCAGAAGATCGGTATCTGACTTACGGCTGAGACCATAAAGTAAGGATGGTTAAACAATTGAACCCATCTCTCGGCAATATCTTTGTTTCCTCTGTATCCGATTGTTGCTTCACTGAACTTCTCCATGGCAATCTGTGCAGTAAAATGGCTAAATTATTAAGCGACTTGATAAGTGACTTCACTGTATTAAAAATTGACTACTCAGACTAAGGGAAAAGTTAGATCAATGACCTCATTAGCAATATTTGCCCCCATTAGTACACAACAGTTGATTCCAAGGTGCTCAGAAATGAGGGTAGAGATCATGCAGGGGCCTTCCATCTTAACCTCCATTCCTTTTATTAACGAAATTGCTTCGGCATCCTTCCTTATCTTCCCAATCAGCCTTTTGCATATTCCCTCCATGAACTGATGGGGAGTCACAAATACTAGCATGTTTGCATCCCTCACTGCAATATTGCCGCTATAAGGAGTTAATTCTTCTCAATATTTCACACATACTAGTGCTTTGTCGTCGTCATGTGTACAATAGTATGGAACACAGGTTGAGAAACAGATTGATAAATCCCAATATGATACCTGCATGATCAAGGTCAGGGTCTGCCACAACATTTTTGCCGAGCTTCACCCCAGGAAGATATTTAACATTCTCCTGTTAAAGAAAGACCCGCATGCATATTGTTTACAACAATGAGAAGCATTGAGAACAATCATAAATTCCAAGTGTATGAAAGGGAGGCATTACATTGGTTTGGTTGATGACCTCTGAGAGTTCTTCACCGTTTGGCAACCTCTCCTCGAATACCCACATCCTTACCTCATCTAAATCAGAATACCAAATCAAAATGAGATTTTTTCTTGAATTTTGTCATGTACTAATACATCGAGTCAGAAGATAGAGATTTACATCGTAACTCAGGCCAATAATAGAGATTTATAATCCAATTATGAACACTGCAGTTCCACCAATTATCTCCATGTTGCATGCACAAAAAGAAAAAGGTAGATAGACAAACCGTGAAAAGAGGGGAGTTTGAGGGTGTTGGATGCAATGAGCTTGGCAGCCACACTACCCCAATTGCCACTGCCAACAACGGTGACCTTAGATTTGTTGGAGGCCTCATGATATTCATTGTTATCAGGTGCAGCTTGTGTCTCCTCCTCAACTGCTAGCTGCTGGGCTTCCAAAGAGGGAGCCATGGATAATTAATTAAAAAAAGATAACAGGTATAAAGAAGAAAAGAGGAAAAGAGAGGCAGAGAGAAAGAAGAAAGAATGTTGAAGAAGGGTGGTGTAGTGAATAGTGATGGAATGATGGAGGAGAGCATCCGAAGGAATAAATGAGAAGGTGGAGGTTCATTTGGGCGGAGAAGCCACACATGTACCGTGAGAATCAATGTGGTGTCATGTTAAATTTGGCGATCTACTCTATACAAAGAATGTTCTACTACTTAAAACTTCTCGTTTTTTTTTCCCTCAAAAAAAAAAAAAAACTACTCATTTTCTTTCAATGTCTTTCCTCAACCAAATCCAATGGACTGTGTTTGGAGTGTGGACAAAAGCATAAAAACACCACTATTTGTTACTAACCAGTCTCATTTCTTGGTCCATCCTTTCTTTCATTTTCCAATAGTTTTTGTTAGTGTTTAAAAGACCAACTACAAGGACTTAAACTAGTAATTTTCTAGTCTAAAATAAATTTTTTTCCTGTTAAGACATAAAATATATAGTAATATAAACGCCTAAATTTCGAGGAAACCAAAACTTTTTGCGTCTGGCCCGGTAACTGAAGTGAAATCAAGTTAATCCACATTGACAAAAACAAAATCCTAGAATTGTGTCTTGCTGGGCTGTTGTAAAAATGTATAAGAAGGAAGGCCCACCTACCATTGTCCGCTGACAATGTTCTGCCTAGAAAGTTAGAAACAACAAGGAGGGGAGGAGACCCGCCACTCGATTGAAAGAGTGAAAAGCGTGATTTTGTGTTCACAACCTTGAACTTGCAAGACACTGAGATTGGGCCGTTGGTATTTCTCTAGCTTAGGAACGCAGGTCTTTCTGAACAAGCACATCTGTGATCAATCCTCACAACTTGGTGCTAGTTTGGTGCTTCCTAATTTCCTTTCTCGTTTTAACAAAAAAATTCCAAAGCTCTTCACCAGGGAGCCAGCAAGCCTCCACAAAATATTAGATAGCTAGATAAATGTATAACATTTGATAGTTTTTTGGATTGATTGCTCTTAAATTTTCTCTCATTGAAAGAAAATTAAAAAAAAAAAAAAAAGAAACCAAATGAGACATGCACGGCCAAAGAATCTCACATCACTGGCTAAAGACATGCAAGCTTAAAAAAAAGGAAAAAGCACAAAAAAAAAAAAAATGAAACGCAAGCTAACAATAGTTTTGAAGTATATGCGTGCTAGTTTTTTTTTTTTTTAAACAACACATTTACTAATAGATTATATAACAATATATTACAAAGAGGTTAAAGACCTAACAAGATTATGAGCTTGCTGTATTGCTACCTTATCTACGTTGATAATATTACATGAGGAAAGGTAAAAGACAGCAACAGATAAATCTACAAATAAGGATTTCAAAGTAAAAGGAATAACCTTCGGGTTGGCTATGCATTGAACCAAGTTTAAGCAATCTGTTTTAATAGTAATTTTTGAGAAACCTTTTTCTGCCGAGGTCAATATAGCTTGAAGACAAGCAATTGTTTCCGACTGAAGACCAAAGCTTGCTTCTGTATGCATTGCATTACTAAGAAGATAATAACCTGAACTATTCATACATACCATTCCAATAGATGATTTATTTGTACCATTATTGCAAGAACCATCAATAAGCCAAATGAAATTGTCCAAATCTATTACTTCTTCAATTTGCAAATTCCTTTTGGATATCATATCATAAGCAAAAGGTTTGTTAATCTGATTTAGATGTTGATATGCTTCCTTTTCCGTCACCCTATAAATAAAGCGGACTACTTCAGAGAAGAAATTTTGAGCTTTCCTTATGATTATTCTAGGGTCAAAATCATAATGATTCCATATAAATTTATTCCTTGCCAACCAAATTTGCAAGAAGATAATAACGGATTGAATAAGAATTCTTGTATCTTTCGCTTCTTGAAACAATTTTTGTGCCCATACATTGAAAGACTTTTTTTGACCAACTTCAAAATTTAACCCTAGTTGAGATAGCCTTCACGTGACCTTCGATAAATGACATTCAAAGAAAAGATGTTCAATAGATTCCTCTTGTTGTCCACATTGAAGGGATATGGGTAGCATAACTATTCCTCTTTTGAAGAGTGCTAGCATTGTGAGATAGGCATTATGTAACAATCTCCAAAAAAGAATTGTAATTTTGAAGGCATATTTAGTGTCCAAAGCTTTTTGAAAATTTGGGAATGCATATGAGAATCTTGTTGTTTTCTATTTCTTGGTTGTTGGAGCTTATATAAATTAAGGGACAGGTGATAAGCTGACTTCACTGAATAAATTCCATTTGATTCCAAGGGCCAAATTCTTTATCTACCTGGGGATTGATAGGAGTGTATATCGAAAAAATAGCTTTAATAATATCAGAAGAAAAACACAATGATAGTAGAGGTGTTCTCCATTTTCTAGATGAATCGTACAAGTGTCGCACTGTTAGTGAGATAAAAGGAATATGATTATTTGGGAAAGATAGCTTGGAAGATTCTATCAAACACAGATTCTCTAGTTAGCAAGTTCTTCCTGCAAAAATACTGTTCAAAGACTTCTTTCCTATCAGTTAAGCCAACAAATTATGCCACTTATGGGGTAGGGATCTATTAAGACATGGTCTAAAATGGAGAGTTGGAAATGGGGAACATATCATAATAGAAGACGACTGGATCCTTGGCTTTCAAAATCCTACTGCGTGCTAGTTGATATCACTTATTATTTGTTTTAAACTTTCCTTTCTCCTTAATTAGTGTCATTTTCACAGCATTTCCGTGGTTGAGAATGCTACAGCGTTGCATTTGTATGTAACAAGAAAATTTACAAGACGTCCGGGGGTTGGCACACATTATTTTTGCAATTTGTACATATATCTACTCAATTTATTGGTTGGTCCTATATTGATTTGCACCGTATTGATGGCAAGAATAAAAAACAAAGCAAACTCTTCCAGGGAATCCAGAATTTGTATTATTATAATCCGGTCACCATCTTTACAATTCTGTCGAACTAGTTTGGGGACAACATTCTAAACTAGTTTGTGAACAACAGTCTCGTATCTCCTACCGTCCGGAGGGTTGTGATGTGGAATAGGAGTATTAAATATTAATTTCTACTTAACCAATAATTGTGGAATGCACATGCAGTACCCTTGCGTGTGGAACGCGGTAGATATTTTGGGCAAAAGGGGTGCATAATCAGACATGAAGATCAAGAAATTGTTAAAGCAAAATCCTACCTGGTCAATTCCCCCGGCTGTTATTCGTTTAATTAATGTAGAGACCCAAGGTAGGCTTAGCTTACAATATCCACAATAAATCACTTTTCTTTCTTTTTGAACATCTATGTAAACCAAAGCCGATATTCCCCTGCCGCTCATGCACGCATGCACGCCGGCATGACTCGATGGCCAAAGCCTGTGGAACCTGGAGGCTCCCTTCTTTTTTTTTTTTTTTAATTTTCATCTTTTCCGTTACTGGTTTGCAGCAGTGTTCTCTAATTGGGATGTTTACAATTGATTCACCGCTTTATTTACTTTTTTTGTAGTTTCAAAATCATAACTCGCTCTAGGGAATGCAGTGTACGATGAATAAAAGGAAAGTTGGGTTGATCACCACAAAACCTTTAAAGGCTAAGTAGAGTGAGAGGTCAACGGTTCAAACCCTGCTTCTTAGCAAAAATTCAAATTGATGCATAATGCACCAATTTGGTCCGGTGGTGGTTCAATCCCTATCGGTACCTCCGGAGCTCAGTTGGACCTGCCTTATAGAGTAAGTTAAGAGTAAAATAGTATACTATTGACTATTAGCAAAAAAAAAATGAATAAAAGGAGACTACTGTAGTACCTCTTTTGCACCATTCGATGGTGGTATATCTTATCTATAAAAGTAGTGGATTATCCCCAAACAGAAGAGGATAATAAACATGCAAATTGCCATGTGCTCACACATTAGTCTTCGCGTCTTCCAATGTTCGAACATAATCCCATGTCACGTATCCTGATCATGATATAATAAAAGATTGTTGAAATGCATCCCAAGGAGAAAAAGAAAAGATCCATGGACGATCCCTAATGGAATCCATTCCAGAATGGTTCAAGAATGTGACTGTAGAAAATGCCTACTCTGCGTTGCCGCGAGCATTTTCTGATTTTCAAACGCAAAATGATTTCAGTTCATATTAACAACCATCTCTTGCAAGAGACACAACTCAGCTTTTGTAGCATCACCATTTATACGTTACACCATTTGTACGCATATACATGTATCCATCTGCACCATGACTGACACAGAGTTTATAAGTAGGTTCTAGCAGTGAGTGTCATGCATTCTCTGGAAATAACGGACAGTAACGAAATCGTTCTCAATTTGTAGGATAGGAAGAGTAGCGGCTGTGTTTAAAAGATAAAGGAGTTTGTGGAAACGAGTAACACATGCAAACTGGAAGCAGCTATTAACACGAAAAACTAAATGCACCACTCAATGTTTGAAATCGTTGCGCACAGGCCTTCGCCTCCGTGGTAGAGAATAATCTTCCGACCACCATACGGTTGCTGTCCCTGGTTGGTGCTCTCTTTCCTTCAGTTCCTGCTGATCCCATAATCTCCTGAGACCTGCAAATTCAAAAAGCACGTGAGAATACCTTAAAACTCAGAGCACAAATTGAGAAGAGTAATCACGATTTACCTGTGTGATATGACACTGATGATTTAACAGCTAAGCTCTGTACTCGAGCAAGCAAAGACAGCCAAATGATAATCTTCATGATACTCACCATCATGGCGCTAGAGCTTTAAAATCAGTTCCACAGATAGGTATAACCTCTTGCTATATATTAGCATTCTTTCAACTTTAACTACTCTTTGCCAGTCACTGATAAGCCAAGAAAAACGGGCCCACACCAGGAGAAATCCAGATAGAATATACACATTACTTTTGTATAATAGGTGGGATCAAGCTAAATTTTAGCATGAAAGTGTTCTAACTTGAGGGTGTACAGCCTTCCTTGGCATGTTTTAGCTTCTTTTTGTTCTTTCTGCACACCAAAAGCATCAGTTTCCAAAAGCAAATAAAGTACACACGGGGCCCATGATATTTGATCTTACCTTCTTAAAAGATTGCTTAAACACAAGAAGCATTCAGCCAATCTTCGTAAATTTATCTTGTGCAGTAAAATTCAAATATTCAACCACGTAAAAATATCTAATCCTTGTATCCTCAATCATCAAATCCTTGTAGGTTATAAATTCCATCCCTTCATCCCTTCATGACTACTCCCACCCATACCCTTCCTGAGGCCATTCATGGATTAGAGCAGTACACGCATTCACACTTTTTCAGAAAAACAAATGCTCCATGTGATCTTATAAGATTCATATTGCAGCTAGCAGATATTAGAATTGATCAATGACCATGTTTAGGTGCAAAATTGTTCAATCAAACAATAAAGCCAAGAACAATCATTATAGGCTACAAGCATATGAAATTTGCAGCCCAGACTCTATTCACAAACTAAACATCGGGTAGCAGACAACAAACACCTCGACTTTCTCCTCAATGAAACATTAGTCAAGGACAACATCATCCCAAAAATATTATTGAAAAAATCATAATCATTATGTAAAGCATAAGTGTAGCATTAATAAATAATAACTACAAATTGTTTACAAGAAAGTATTCAAGAATGCTTTGATTCTTCTTCAGGCATCATTTCAATGAGTACATAAAGAATTTATAACAAACGCATCTTTTGACTTAAGTGTACTTTGTATCGACCAAACACAGAACTCAATAATGAAGTTCTCTGAGTGAAAGCTCAAAACAAGTAGGAAACAAAAACCATTTCTACGAAGTTGGTATGCTGCCTAACTGGATATCAAGGAGCTCTGTCAAAGGGTTTAGTATCATTGTAACAAACATCCCAAACAGCTTCCATGGCATCTTTAGCAGCCGCTTCTGAGCAATATGGGTTAGCCATCACAGATTTCATTACTCTTCGTCTCACGCAATCCTTCACATGTGAAAGTAAAACAGGAGGTACAAGATGCTATTGACAAGAACAAAGCAATTGCGTGACAGAGCATAGGAAGCTTATTCGAGCAAGCAGAGTTTACCTGTTCATGACCACGTATTTTCATAAATCCCCGTAGGAATTCACGCTTATAGTGACAATCACCACTGAGATGGCCCGCACGAATCTGCTTCAGAAACAAGAGCAAAACAATATATAAAGAAAACACATAGAATAGAACGCACACATAACAATCAAGAAAAGCTTAAATTTTTACAACGAGTGAGTGAAGAGAACCTCACTGCAAGCATGGTGAGCACAATTAGTCCAGTCCAAGTTAGCAGCTCGACAGTCATCATATGCATGAATCAGCTCATGGATAACCACTTGGTTAACCTCATCTTGAATGCTCATGTGATTACTACATACCATTATCTAAAACAAAATAAACCCAAAAACACATTATTAATAATATTTAGGATCTAATCCATAAGATGCTGACACCATTGAATCTCTCTCTAAATACTGCTAATGATCAGTGGAAGACTGCAATTATTTGCTTAAACAAGCAGAGAGAGAGAGAGGAGAGAAAGAATACCCCTTCGCCGCGAACGTAACCGCCGCTAATCTGCTTATCGCAGTTGACAGCCTTTATGAACTTGTCACCGAAGCTACATCCTGATTTCTCCATGTGCTCTCTCAGAAATTTCACCATCGGCGCTGCCATTTTTTCATTCTATTAATACATTTAAAAAGGAAAAAAAGAAAAAAACTGAGAAACCAAAACCCTAAACCCCTAGAAGACTAGAATAAACAGTTTAAATATACTTCTGAGGCTTCTTTGTATCATTTCTTGACATTCCTTCTCCGTTAGACCTCCGCCGCTGCCGGAAGATGACCCAGCAGAGGATGCTTGCGGAATCGGCTCCTCTCCCATTTTTTGTTTGTTTCTTTTGGGCTTTCCGGCGATGGGCAGAGGCCGTGGGGGAAAGTTTTCTTCTTTCCCCTGGTTGGACAATGTTTCCGTAGACTTAACTCTGGATCGGAACCAAATGGTGGACTCAGAACAGACATAAACCAAGCAAAATTAAGATTTAGGGCCCTCGGATTACAAGCGGGCCTGGCGTTTCTTATTAGATTGGGTAATTCATGATTGGGCCCCCAGATGGAGAAGATGGAGAAGCTTTGAATGAGACTGGGCAAAGGTGTATGGCAATTAAACGCTTAAACTTGTTTGGTACGTCATCCTTAATAGGGGGTTAAATTTGGCACTGGATCTTCTATTACACCGGATCTTCTGTTATTTAAAACATGAGACACTTGTTAATCAACTAGAATGTGTAACAGTGAGTGTAATAGAAGACCTGAAGCTATTAAATTTCTTTTGTTTTTGAAACAAGTTGAGGAGATTCGAAAGACCTTTCATGCTAATTTTATACTTGCTTGTACAATCAATGGGTACGAGTACATGATAAGGTAACAATCTATTGGTAAAATCCAACATTTCTATAACTTTACACTACGGTGCAATGACACGCACACACACGCGCGCGCACACACACACACACACACACACATATATATATATATATATATATATTACCTTGATTCATATGGTATAATACGAAGCTGTCACTGCTTTTGTTGTTGTCTTATACAAAAAGCTTGTCTACTCACGACTTTTCTTAATCTTTGATATTAGCAATGACACTTGCTAATATGCAACTTCTGAGTGACAGGTTTTACTTGAAACTCCCATGAAAGTAGGAGCTATGTACAAATATAAAATTTCATAGTCTCTTGAAAAGATATATGACCTTGTTGAGGAAATGCGAGTACAACCGGTGATATTCATTAGCTTTTCTTTGTGTTAATGAATTTAAGAATACTGTTCTCTTTTACATTGATGGCTGTGGGGAAAAAACTTCTGGATAGGATTCATCCAATTGACTATCCTTCATAGCTTAATCATGAAAGCCATGTTTCATTCCCACTTGAAATTCCATCTTTACTTCTCTGATCAACTTTAATTTTTTGAGCTCTACTTCAAATTATAAAGTTACATTTGTTTTTAATTGTCAGCAAAAGTATTGAATGTTTCTGATAATTTTCAATATCAATCCCTATGTCCTGAGTTGTAGCACGCGTTCACCTTGGGGATGGAAACTTACATCTTGATATCTCAATTCCCAGCATATGATGATAATCCTTCTTTTCGGAATAATATTCTTCTCTTTCAAAAAAGTTTACAATGTCTTTGAGGTTGTTGATGACCTCCAACAGTATGATACAAGTTGTATTTGTGATTAAATAAACTATCATTTTATATTATACAACTCAGTTTTAATAATATTTTGTATCACATTGTTTACCTTTTTGAGCCATATCTGGACGTTTGTATAGCAACGGTCACCGGCCACCGCCACCTAAAGGAAAGGCCGAAGCCTCACTCACCAATCACCACCCCCAAATTCGATGAACCATTTACCTCAAAATGCGCACAGAATTTAAAGAATTGCTGATTTCTTGCCATCCAGACAACACAGTTGATGGTTGTTTTCCTGAAAGTTGACTTGAAACAACCATGTCCAAACACCAGTACTGTCCTCCACCATTCATTCCCGACTTCTCCGCTGCCGTCCTGCCTATAAAGCATCCCAACGTCATTATCATCCATCATTCTTTCGTTGTGCAGCATTTCTCTTAGCTTATAGAGAATTACTGCAATTTGCAAGAATCAATTCCAAAAAAAAAAAAAAAAAATGGCTCGTCAGTTGGTTGTTCTTGCTCTCATCTTCGTGGCCCTTGTAGGGTTGGTGTCAGCACAGTCACCAAGCCACGCCCCATCTAAATCTCCATCATCATCCCCATCTCCTAAGTCCTCCGAAGCTGCACGAGCAAAGGCCCCCAAGGCATCATCACCAGCCTCAGCACCTACCAACAGTGCCCCATCCTCATCTGAGGGTGCCCCAGCTGCCACCCCTTCCAGCAGCACCAGTCCCGCCTCATCCACCGAGTTGCCCTCATCTCCCCCCTGCCCCTGCAAGCGAGGCTGCCCAAGCACCAACCACAACTGCCCCAAGCCAGACACCAGCTGAGTCACCAAAGAAGAATGATGCCACCGCCTTGAAGGCCTCTGCCGCTGTCGGAGCTGCCGCTGTCGCTGGATTTTTCTACTTTTAAGCTTTTTTTCTTCATTTTGAAATGAAGCAATTTGTTGTTTAGTTGCTGATTTGAATTGTTCAAAAAATGGTTGTGGTTCTGATATGTCCTCTGCTTATGTATTACAACGACAAATGAAGCCCCTGTGACTGTATTGAGAGGGATAGGCTGTTACTTCGTTAACGCTGATCTCTTTGCAATTGAAGGGCATTGATCATGATTTGTAACACTGCAATTTTTTTAGGTCATTATTTCAGATTGTTAAGTTTCCCCATCTTTCTTTTGCCTATTCCTTTCAATATTTCAGCTCAATCTATGTCCCCGTCGAATATGTGCGTGTGCGGGTAAATTAAATTTTCTGAAACAGAAAAGCTAACAAAAGGTAATAAATTTCTGTAATGGTTCATATTTGAGAGTTAATAAAGATGGGGAAAATCTTAAACACGTTAGCTAAAACATCCCTTGGCTCGCTAATAACAACTATAAAACATATAATTATCAAACTTCTCTTATGGTAGAGAAATTATGTTTCACTTATTTTTAACCTGTGCAATATGCATGGGGCTACCTTAATAATGAAATATATAATTTTTTAACTGTTAATAATTATAAATTAGATCATGGCCTTATGTAATGATTGATTTAAAAGACCACAAAGCTCTTAACCTATATTACTAAAATTTTAGTTATATGAAAAAAAGTACAATTAAAGTATATAAAAGTTCAAATAGTTGAATAATAGAAAAAGAAATCAAAATTTATTATAAAATGATTTTTAGGTGAATAGGAGTGATTTAGTAGTTATAATTGTATGATTTCTTAATTAGTAAGATTTAAGAATAAATAATTAGAATTATAATAGTCACATATTAAAGAGGACACTATCAAATCGATTAAACAACCCACACACACACGTATTATATTAACTTTTACTAAATTTTGCTTTTCCTCCCATCCCTATCAATAAAAATTGTACCATTAGAGTAATATATTTATAAAATAATATCCTTAAAATAATGTAAACAAAAAGAAAAGATATTTGATGGCTAAATTTCAGCTCCTACTTGATTGTACAATCTAAAATTAGAAAAAATTATTATCACTCTAATCAAATGAAACATAAGAGGGGAAGAAATAGTGGAAAGAAAAAGGAAAGATATAATTAATATACATGATTTTAAGGAGTTAACAACAGTATACCAAATTTTGTTTATATTTATCATACAAAAATTATGAAAAAAATTAAAATAAAGTAACTTAATAGAAGCTATTCAAGTTAGCGTTCACGGGATGTTGACTTAGATAGCATTTCATTTATTTATACATTGTGTGTATATAGATGCACATGGTAAATGAACAGGGCACCAACAGAAAAACATACATATTTACAACCTAAGGTTAATGGCAATCCCAAGTTCCCAATAATTATGTCGAGAATCCATGTCCTCCGTCGGTGGACAATGCCAGTCAATTGTTGGGGCATTTACCATGATTGACGGATATAGAGTTATAATTTTTCTTTTTTTGGTAAATTTATTTGACCATGAAATGCTATTTGGAATGATTGAGTTTGACTTAGTGATCTCAATTCTCAACACGTAGGAGGAAAAAAGGAAGCAGGGGAAATTAACTTGTGGCATGCATCGCTTGACGACATGTAGAAAAGTTGATTCAAGCTGTGCTCGCAAACAAAAGAGAGATGACGTGTATTTCATGTACTTAAGTTTGAACTGGAATTCTAAATCCAATTGTTAATTTTTATAGGGAACCGGCATGAATCTTGTATTTTAGGGAGTAAACACTGAGCTTTTGACCACGTTATTAGTGCATGGACTCAATCAAAAATAAATAAATAATTTGATGAGAAGATGACCAAGAAATCAGGGGAAGAAATTTGATGAGAAAAAGGTAAGAGAAAGATGTATAGAAGAAAGAGAAAAGTCCGTAATTAAAGTCAACAATCTGCATTTGCTTTCATTATTTGAGTCAGCTCAATGCAAAAATGCTCCTAATGCAGCGCACAGCACTCGTCAATCGAGCACCGAAAGTAAAAAACTAAAGAAAGAAAAGTTTTAGATTTTAACAGGCGTGTATAGATAGTTGCCATTCCATCTTTTCTTTTACTGGAGTACGTAGTAGAATAGAAATACAACTTGCTTTCACCTAACAAAGTTTTCGAACTGGAGTACTCATCAAATTAAAATAAGACTCT
Source organism: Mitragyna speciosa (assembly GCA_024721245.1). Lineage (NCBI taxonomy): Eukaryota > Viridiplantae > Streptophyta > Magnoliopsida > Gentianales > Rubiaceae > Mitragyna > Mitragyna speciosa. Next base: position 25,552,735 of record CM045562.1, on the reverse strand, counting down.
CGAGATTCTTTCTGCTAATTAAAAGTTCTTAGCAACGCGAGCCCCTCCGGCAGGTAAGTGCACCTGCGGTTACGGTGATTGAACCCACAACGGAAGATGGTCTAGCGCTTAAACTCGAAGCTCTGGCGTAAGGGGAAGATGCACCTGCACCTGACTGCCTGAAGTAGGCCCCATTCAACATCAAGTCTCCCTCTGACCTCCAGTTCCAATTTTTCCATTCGCTTTCCGGGGCATCCTCGTGCTTCGTCACCTCTTTCCTGAATCTTGCGTCGGGTGCAAGAAATCTATTCCCTTGGCTGTTGATTGTAGGGGCCGCACTCCCGCCAATTGCGTACATTTCCCAATGGGTGTAGTCATTGTTTACCACATGAAAATACCCATGTCTGCACCTGCAAGCCACAGGTACTAGGAGAATGACGCTCCATAAATATTTCTGATTGATTTGGTTCTCGTGATATTTAATGATTGAATATGCCAAAAATAAGTCACTGACCTCTTATGCTAATTAAAACTTATAACCATTATTAAGTGCAAATTCCTGTTGGAAGAATATAAAATTTGCGTACCTTGGCATCCGTTGAACCAGCCCTTCGCCGAAATGGTTGAAAGCAATGGTGACTTGCATGTTTTTGTCTTGTGTATAATAGTCACTGTGCCCCAAGAGCATGACTTTGTCATGATGAGTGAAGTAGTTGTTAGAGATGGTGATAGCTGTGGATCCATGGATGGCATCAATGAGTCCATCATGGCAGTTAGACAAGGAACAGTGATCTACCCAAATGTGCATCCCCCCAAATATGGAAACTCCATCACCATCAGAAATGGTCCACCATCCCGAATGGTGAGGGGAGTCCCTTATATTCCCGTTCCCTCCCTGCTTACAATCATGGATGTGAATGCCATGGATGATGATATTAGTTGCATAGTGGATAGTAATGCACGGTCCACCAGCAATGTGAACGCTTGCTCCTCTTCCGTCGATGGTTTTGTGGGAGTTCATCACAAGCTCTTGCCTGAGCTGGATTACCATATCTCTTTTGAAGATAATCCACAAAGGCTCATCTTGTATCACAGCATACCTTAGGGTGCCTGGCTTGGGGTTGACTGCATCATCGTCGCCAGAGTCGGTCACCACGTAGATTCGGCCATTTCTTCCACCAATAGCATCCTTGCCAAATCCAATTCCGCAGTCGGCCAAACGCTGGCGATTGTTCTCCCAGTTGGGATCGCACCGCCAACAATCATCGATAGGGTTCCCAGTTCCGCAAGACAAATACCCCAGGTTCCTCCTTGATGCATTGATGCTCCTGTGGGTTTTTGCGGAATATAATTAAGCATGCAGGAGAATACCTTATTCCAAAAGCTCTCGACACGAAAAATTACCATAACAAAAAGTAAAACAAAGAGATTACGAATTCACATATATAGTACATTATTGATTATCGTAGTACGAAACTGCAAATTCAGTAATCAATATATTAAAGCTAAGTTCGGCTTGCAATATTATACCTTTGAACATCTTCTACTACAAGATCAGGGTCTTTAATTGAAGAGGAGGAGGAGGAAACTTTAACAACCAAGACCGGAGTCAAGACTAGAGTGAAGGAACAGACGAGTCGAAATAGACGAGTTAGCATTTTTACTTCGTGATGCTCAAGTAAAAATGTATAATTAATGCGAATAGAGCTGGTCCAGTGAAGGATGTACCATCCGCAGGGGGTTTATAAAGGGGCAAAGCCGGGATAAGAGGCGTGATTAAATATTGAAAATTGAAAAAGTTGGGTTATCTAGCTATCTAAAAATCTGATTTAAATATAGTTGGTTCCCACTTGGTAGTTTAAGTCGTTAATCATTTTATTCTAAAGACTGGTGCCCCCACTGCCCTGCTTTTCTTGTATATGGTCACATTCTACTTTTTCCTAATGCCTGTTGAAAGTTGAAACTGGACGCATAGCCACAACAGACGGCATGTGATGAGTACCTCCACACGAATGAAAAAGGATCGATCAATACATATGTGTTAAGTGGGTGCTCCTGTTGTCTTGTGCATTATCTTTGATCGATTCACTGTAAATTTGTTTCGCCATTTTGGTTGGGAATTAGAATAGTTGAACTCAATTGTTGGTAGTTAGCTTTCCAAATGAAGGCTACCTTAACATAATGTCACTTATGGCCTATCATGCCATGTATCAACAAAGAAGTGGGAGATTCATTTACCAAGAAAAGTATAAAGCAAAGAAATCCATAAGCACAACAATGAGTTCCAAATTTGCGAGGAAAGGCTCTGATTTACCACGGGATGATACTTATGTACAATAATGCATGGGATGCTGGGGCAATTTTAAACTTCATATAAATTTTATGGAATGACAAAATTTATATATTTTGCGAAAATACAAATTTTAAGAGAAATTGAAACATTTTCAAAATCTGGGTGTTAGCTGCTGCGCTGAGTCCATCTTTCCCTCCATTTACGTCCACCCATGTTGAATTCGAATGTCAACCCACTCATTGATAAGGGTAGGAGCCCAAGCTTTCAGGGTAGACACAAACCCACCACAATCGTTTTGGGCATTAGCTAAATGAATTTTTTATTCGATTCTCAAATTTCTCTTACGCTTATCCTTTTTACTTGTACAGATTAAAATTTAATTGTAAAGATATATACACATAATAGTAGGGTATTAATTGAAATTAAGATTTAAGATCAAGAATCCGTGTTGTGTGCATCAGGATAAGACTTTGATTTTTATTGTTTCTATCCCTCTTCTATTTTTCTTCCTCTTAAACCCAGCGTTATTTCCAATCTTTTACGTCTAGATAGAAACTACCCATGTTACTGAATACGAGTTTATAAGCTCCTAATAAAGCTTAGAGCCTACCCGCCCAAGTTGTAATATAGTATTGAAGAAAGTCTTTCACGAAAATATCTTAGATTAAGAGTCAGTATTTGGTTAGATGTAAATGTTTTCCTTAGAAAATTATTTTTCTAGGAAAATATTTCACATGGAACAAGTCATTTCTTTTATAATTTTCTAGTGTTCGGATGACAATGTAAATTTTTTTTAAAATATAGTTTTTTATTTTTAATATTCTTAATTTGAATTAAAATGACTAATAACAATTCAGTTCATGTTTAATAGATAATTAGAGTTAAATAGAGATTGTCTTGTTTAAAATAATATATAAGTTCACATAATAGTAAAGTATGTATAACTATAAAAATAATCGAAAATGAAGACAAAATGAGTGAATAACAATTAAAAATAAAAATTAGTTTAGTGAACGAAATTAGAAAAGTAAATACTTAAGATTTTACGTCATTTTTAACTCTTTAGAAAATAACTTACACCCTTTAAGTCCGTAAATTATTTTCAACTACTGAGAGGAAAATTAAAAAACAATTTATATAAAAAATACTTTCTAGTGTTTGACACCAAAAGAAATTATGAAAATATTTTGTAGTGCAACTAACAACGCCTTAATAAATCCACATTCCCCATCTGTTCGGTACTTCGGGAGATTTCGTTGGATACACAACAAAGTAACTTCATTACGCTAAGAGATTCTTCTCTCTCTCTCTCTCTCTCTCTCTCTCTCTCTCTCTCTCTCTCTCTCTCTCTCTCTCTCTCTCTCTCTCTCTCTCTCTCTCTCTCTCTCTCTCTCTCTCTCTCTCTCTCTCTCTCTCTCTCTCTCTCTCTCTCTATATATATATATATAACACACTCGCATTAAAGGGACTAGGATCAAACAAATAGGAAAGGACCATTTTGCACGAGTTTCGTTACTGAGACTCAAGGCCGTTTAGTTCAAATTTTTCAATTAGTATAACTATAAGTATTATTAACCTTGTTATGAGTATTGGTTTTGATGATTCGCCCTAACATGTTTGGTTTAATGATGGGATGTGTATCATTATAAAAATACATGTTTGGTTTATCGGGATGACTTTCAAGTAAATTTTAAAAATTTTTTATTGTTGATTTATGATATACATATTTTTTAGATTTCTTATTTTGTATCTTTTTAAGGAAAATTTCTAAAAATACTTCTTCAAATTTAAATATAGCCATGCTCTAATTTGAGTTTTTGCAAATGATAACCTCAAAACAAAGAAATTTTTATTGTACTAACAGAGAATACTATATATCTTTGATTTTCAATTCAATTATTTATAAAAAAATTGAATGTAAAAAAATTTATTAAAAAGAAAATATTGATAAAAATTTTTCAAAATCAAAAGACAGAACAGAGGGGGGGGGGGAGAGAGAAGAATACTATATTGGAGGTAAGTAGTTCATAAAATATGTGTTTTTTTAGTGGGTGTTTTTTTTGCCCTTTATCATGAGAGTTAATAGATTTAATAGAATATAACTTTGAAAATCAATTAACATCCCAATAGCGATAGTTATTTTACAAAAATTAACAATATGTGTCATTATTTATGACACATATTTCCCTTATTGATTACCCTAAACCAAACACCCTCAGTTTAAACTTTAAAGAGGAAACGTAAGAAGGTTGTCCAGTTACCACCAATTAAACTAACGATGTCACAGACTCATAGGGGTGGTGAATTGTCACGTGTATCGCATGAGCATTCTATTTCTAACAAACAATAATATTCAAACACCTTAAATGCAAATTAGCATAATTCCGCACTTCCGCGCTCGATCAATCCATCTCGTGATCCCATCTACCTATCTATCTATCTAGGAAAAATCTACCAGGACGAAATCTAGATAATGCCACTTCATCTACCTACAGCCAATCAAGTTCATCCACGTGTCAATAAAAAAGAGCCCAAGCTCCCACCCTTAATGTCAATGATATCATCTCCTTAATGGAGACTAGTAGCTCGTTTATGACTGACGACACTGAACCCCTCTTCCCCAAAAAAAGGTCTCGTCTTTCCCCACAAACCTTGCACTTTTTCTCAGCTTTGCTCGCCATTTCTGTGATTGTCTGCGTAACACTACCCAAGTCAAGAGAATACGATGGTTTTAGAGCTGAGAAAGGAGAAGAGAACTCGAAGGATGCGTGGCGGTAGCAGTGGCAATACTGGGACTATTCCCAAATCATCCTCGATCAAGAAAACAACCAAGAAATCTCGAAGAAAAACCAGAAGCAAGACTAGAAAGCCCAAGTATCTTAGCCTCCGCCTTCAGTTTTCCTCTGATCAGAAAGCCCCAGAATCCAGTGAAATGCCCAGCTCCACCGTCTCCACCACAACCACCGCCACCACGTCTTCCACAAACGATCACCACCAACCCCAGCTCAACTTATTCCCCCTCCACCCGGAAAACCTAGTGGAGGAGAGAGACGCCCACGACGAGAACATGGCGTACCTGTTCTCCGCCGCAGACGGAGGTGCGACCACATTAACGGGGCTGCTTGGAGCCGCAGCTTGTACGTCTTCATCGGACGGGGACAACAAAAATCATAGTACTACTACGCTGTCGCCTTCAGCTTCGCTAACGTACGCCTACGGAAGACGGGATCGAGATAGTGAGGAGGAGGTGGCGTTGGTACGGACGGCTATGAGGAATAAAGAGAGGGAGCCGAGCGAAGAGAGGTGGGTGCGTTACTCGGAGGTAGTTGAGAGGAGAGCAGAAGATCAGGAAGTTAGTAGCTGCGCTGCTGATGATCTTCGTTATTGGAGAAGAAATCTACGGTTGTCGTTGAAGCTTGATTACCAAGAGATCTTGAACGCATGGTCTGATAAAGGTCCACTTTACATACATTCATCAGCTGCCTATTCCCCACAAACTGTCCCTGATATCCATGATGATTTCCTCGCCTCTCAACTTTCCAATGTAAGATCCTCTTCTCCTCCCTTTTTCTTTGGGAACTAATTACTATTACTAATAAATAATAACTAGGATTTTTCTCCCTCAAGTTTGGAAAGCATCAGAAAAAGTTAAAACCACACTATAATCTCACCAATTGGGATCATTGTTAATTAACAATACATAACTAATTATTTTCAATTGATATTCCGGACCAGTAAAGGAAATAATTTTCTGTTTTTTATTGAATTAGTATTATAATTTTGGACCGACATGTATAATTAGTTTAGATGGAGAGATTTGGAGAGAAAAAGAAGCGAGAAGTTCAGTTTAGATGTCGTTTTAGAGTTTTAAGTGAGAATGAAATAAGAGAAATGCGAAGAAATTAAATAATTCGTAAAATGTTTCTCTCCAAATTGGAGAGATCACAATGTGTTTAATAACAAAATAAAAAATTCTAATGAATCCAAAATTATTTCAATTTTTTTTTTTTTAATCTGAAGTTCCAAACAAGATTGGTGTGGTATGGGTGTTGTCTATGGACTGTGGCCTGGTGTGGGCCCGGGCAGTGGCAGTGGAGGGTGAATTGACGGTTGATCATTAAAGTGGATGGGTTAATCATTTAATTGAATGACTTAAGATCTTGGGCCCCCGTCCTCCTCTTCCGCTTTTTGCTTTTTGGGTGCGTAGGGACAATGGGCCTGCTAGGGATGTTTGGTTAGCTGGCACGTTGCTCTGTGTTGGCATCTTTTTTCTGCTTACGAGTCAGTAGTCACGACTCCAACTGTTGGGCTACTAGTACTTTTTTCACTGATTTGAACCCGTTAATCAACGCACTAATGAGTGCTTAGATGATTGCATCCATTTGGAGAATTAGATTTCTTTCAAGGATTTCGTGATTCAAACGCTATTGATCTTTACTCTTCTCTTGTTTTGTTTGATTGAAACAAAGTTACGCTTTCTGTTTAATGAATTGTTTTTTAAAGAAAAACGTTGGAGAACGGTTAAGAAAAATGGTAAGTTTTGATGAGAAGTAATAAATTTTTGTATCACTGTATTATTTTTAGTTCTTAATACTGTCACCCAACACTAGTACTATAAAACATCAATACATCAAAATGAAAATACTGGCTGAGTCCATTCATGGATTCATACAATTTGCTGGCATGTTTTTAAATAGTTTTTTAGGATTGTCATCCGAATATAATAAACTTTTTCAAGTCACTAAACTGCCACAAAAGAAAGAAAGAAAAAAGAAAAAATTGATTTAATCATTGTTATATATATATATATATATATATATATAGAGAGAGAGAGAGAGAGAGAGAGAGAGAGACGGATCAACTTCTTTAAGCCATTGACTGAGTTAATTGAGTGTCTATGTAGGGGATAAGCGATGGATGGGGGAATAGCGAGGGTTGTGTATGGAGAGTCCCAGAATTTGGGACAAGCAAAGAAAATGAGCAAGCTCCGCCAAGATTGATTAAAGTGAAGGAGGAACTACAGCAGGAGCAGGCCGTAGTGGCTGGGGAGGAGTTGAACTTGAAGGTGGGACAAAGAGAGGCCAGCGTCCAGAGGTACAAGGAAAAAAGGCAAAACAGACTCTTCTCCAAAAAGATCAGATATCAAGTCAGAAAGCTTAATGCTGAGAAACGCCCTCGTCTCAAGGTACACCCTTGATAAATTCTCTGTATCTATCTAATTAAATGGAGGCTTCATTGGTTAAAATTTCTTCATCTTCTTGTAACGCATGCTGTGTGATTGCTTGTGACACTATCTCTTTATTATGAATTTGTCTTCGGTTCGTTCTTTTCTCCCTCATCAAAGCTTCATCGAATTCTTTTGTAGGGTCGATTCGTGAAGAGGAGTTGACGACACAAAATTTAAGATTCCTTCTCCTTGTCTGCGTCTCTGTTCTTTTCTTATTTGTTGTTCTCTCCCTTTCACGTTGTAGAGACGGTAATAAAAACCAGGGACAACTGCGGCTCGAGAAGAAAAGGTGTAAAAAAGAAAAGCACGAAAGTAAGTAGGAGTAACAGTTCGCAAGGGGAAATAATTCCCCGAGTTGTGATCTTCAATTGTACAATAACTCCCGTAAATGCAACGGGCAAAAGCATCTACAGTACTACCTACTTTTTGACTTGTAACTGCTGTAAATCGTTATAAGTTGAACTTGGGCCTGTAGCCCAAAATAGAAAGGAACTAAAATCTTGATTCCGCAAAAGTGTGTGGACGAGGTCTGGCATGTCCATTAACTATTGGACTCTAAGAACCTAATGTATTTCCTTTTTTATTAGTTCGAGGCTTCGAGCCCGAGTTTTTCTACAAGTTTATAAGTCAAGCCAAGCCGATCATAGTGATAATCGTGCTCGACAGAGTCCTATATATGTTAAAAATAAAATTCTTCCGTTGGGCTTGAGCCGTTCAGACCTATATGCCATAGATGAGGTACTTAAACAAATAATGAGATCCAAACTGAAGTAACTAACCAAAACTTAAACAAATAATGAGATCCAAACTGAAGTAACTAACCTAATTTGGTTGGGTTTGCTACCACAAAGCCTTGAAAGTCGAGGTAGAGTGGGAGGTCAGGAGTTTAAATCCTGTCTCTCATAAAAAATTCAAATGGGTGTATAATGTACTCGTTTGGTCTGATGGTGGTTCAGTCCCCATCGGTTCTTCCGAGGCTCAGTTGGGTTCATTCTATAGGTTAGAAATAGAACAGTATACTGTTGACTATTATAGGTTAGAAATAAGATAGTATACTGTTGACTATCTCCAAAATGAAACACGTACTCTTTCTATTAATTATTTCATTTTGTGGGGTGCAGCATCGTTTTCTTGGTTTAGTTTCTTAGGCACGCATGGACGCGTGGGATCGGGATTCGCAATGTCATATATATTTAAGGAAATTGTACGTTAATAATATGAATGACATAAGGTGTAGATAATTACAGCATGAATTTTCTTTACAAGAATATGATCAGCACTGGTACTTCACATAAACTATTGAAAAATGGCGCGGACATGATGCAGCAACCGTCAGCAGCAGCTAACAGAATAAGATGCTCGATCCAAAGTCGAACCAACATAAGAAAAAGAAAATACAATATACCAAACTGTCTTCCCTATTCTAGCCGAGTGGGTGAAAAATCTTAATCACCACTAGTACTCGATTAGGTATAAATATTCTTTTCAATTAGGTGGTGGTTAGTCAGAACTCAAGAAAAAAAAATACACTAGCGGTACGACGACAAGTAGCAGTAGTTTATTGTTTAGACACTGATGGTGCGATATGGAGATCCGATGACTTTCCCACCGACTCCGGCCAAGCCCAGAAGTTTCCTCTCTCTAACAGCCGGATCTTCTAACAGCAGCACTTTGTCTTTGTCCTTTACTCCAACCATGTGCAAGTATTCGTGGTCCTCTCTCTCCTTTCCTCTGAACAATAATCTTTGTTCATTTGGCTCCAAATTAGTCACCAATGACAATATTAACTTCAATTCTCCTGCAAATTGATAATAACACAAATACTACTAATTACATAAAAGAAAAAGAAAACAAAGTTGAAGGGAGGTTCGTTCATTAATTAGTAATTACCAAAAGCTGAAGTTGATTGAATGGAAATGTCATGGCATTTTGAGACAGTTGAAACTCGAAGAGTGATCATCCCTTCGCAACCGTCACTGCTACCGTCCCCGCATTCTCTTTTCTGAACAAGCATTCCTCCTGGACGCACTTCCCATTTGATCTCACCACCAACAGGACCATTAATGCCATTTTCTAATTTGATATCTTTGGAGTTGCTTCTGGAGAACTTCTTTGATCTTAGCTTTATCATCTTCATGGCCAGAGTCTCTCAGCTGCGCACTATAATTTCTCACTCTTTTCTCTCTTAATTTGCTCTCAAAGACTCTTAAATTGGAGGGGAGAGAATTGTCTAAGATTTCCATTGGTTATATAAAAGGCGGGACCGTAGATGATGACAAAATAAGTCACTAATAGAATACTTGTCGCAGCCTAAGCGTTGCATACACACTTCATTCATACTTACATTGGTTCTTTTTTTCCTTTTTTTAGCTTTTGCGTTTTTGTGTTAAAATACTTACACTCCACGTTTGGTCATGTACATTCAATTTCTTTATTAGCATCCACTTTTGTTACGAAAACTCAATCCCTCTGCAATTTGATGGTAAAAAAGAGTATAAAGTGAGCGAAATGTTATGTCGATATAGCCACCATATCTTTACTCATGTTTATTTTAGGAATTAAAAATATTATATTTATTTTTTAATGGCGGGAGAACGAAGAAAAGCATAAGGTGGTGACACATGGCGTGGTGTTGCGTTTCAAGTGCTGACTTAATGTGGGCTAATGCACGTTGTTTTTGGACGTAGTACAAACACGCTTTGCTTAATTAACGGACCGAAATATAATCACCGTCCCCCGGTCGGTCGCCCGCCGATTAACAAATAGGGGAATTTATTCTTTTTATCGGGGAATAACCACCGATTTGATGGGTGACTAGGGAAAGTGGCACACGAGGCTGGCATGTTATCTTTTGCGGTGTTTTTTTTTTTGCATGCCCTTTACTTTTCTCTTCTTTTTCTTCCCTTCAAATTTTCTGTTTATTATTTTTTTTCTTTTGGCAATCATGTACAAAGTGTATTCCAGTGCCTTTTAAGATAGTTTAATTACTTTAATTCAGATTTAAGTTTGATTAATTTGGTAGTTTCCTAACATTTTGGTATCTTCCCACATGGAAGACAGATGCAAACAGTAGCCTTCTCCACCCTGAGTCATACGGCTATACCCCCAGCACAGGAGAAATGTCACTTGCGATTATGTTAAAAATCGTATTTATTCCAACTTCTAAGGATCCCAAAAAGTACATTGCTAGCTAGAAATGCCCAATGCGATATCCGAACTTAATAGGAAACCAAGAGATAAATTATACTGTAGTTGGCCGGGACATCTAGTAAAGCATGCAGAAATTTGGCTTCCCGTGTTTCCTTGGTGCCTGACCACCAGTGCTCGAAATTCGAAAAGTAAGTTGGCTTTTTTACAACCATTTGTAATTCTCCGAAAGCGTCACTCCGGCACAAAAATAATAACAAAGAAAATTCTCAAAATTTAGAGTTCTAAAACCAGGTATTAGCAGAGAACTAAAAAAGATCTGCTTTTATGAGCCATCTGAGGTATTACTGGGGAGGAAAAAAACTGCAGAAGATCCTCATGTATTATCCTGACAACCCCACCACATGTTTGATGCTCGTCAGTATACATTCCTAGTGGGAGATACAATCCGGCTTTTGGGATATTCCAAGGTCCCCATAATTCGTTGTCTGTTAAAGGAGTCACCTTTGTCGGGCAAAACCATTAACTAATTTGAATGAATTGGAGAAGACAAAGGATGTTGGACAATAATGTAGCCAGTATTGTAATATTTGTATATCATTACAAAGTATGGAAATACATTAACATTTATGTAGGAAAAATCAGACGAAACTTTCGTGTTATTTTTAATCCATAGCCATACTTTTCTATAAGTTTCCCCACATGTTGGATTGCTGCTAATTATTCGATTTCCTCCATGATCTCACTGACAAGCAACGGTGTCAATGTTCATGATCCGTAGCACCAAAAAAGACGCAGCCGAATGCGTAAAATTTGTGGTTTCTGTAACATAATCCACAACTTTTCAAATGGAATGTGGACGACATTTTTGAGCTTATGAAAACATCCAATACCTCCATGACTCTCGTACCAATTCCCCCCACCCCCCTCTTTTATTGCTTTGATTGGTTTATTTACAACCTTGATCTCTAGATTTGCAGGCTGCTAAGTGGATAGTTGCATGTAACTCTAAGAAGGCAACTAGGCAAGGCCATGTTCGAGAATCCTCCGAGAATAGAACATCTCTATATGATTAGCTAACGTTTGGAAACTTGACTAAATTCTATGACTGATTCGGTACACATGAAATGTCTGTACTGAAGATCATGTTAAATACATATATAGCTCGTACATTGATAGAAAATCATGTTTGATTTTGCAAGCACCCGAATCTATTCGCATGTGCTTTGAGGGATAAGTTCACATGATCCCTTATATCAATTTTGTCGATCATATAATAACCTCAATCCATCTCTTGATAGGTTGCTAACATGAATCAAGAAACTGTAATTACGGTATCTAACTCTAACTATGTTATTAATTTGGGATAATACACAATTACACCTAGCTCCCCTCAGGTTTCAAAAATTACACTTACCTCCCTTGGGCACTTGGATTACTAAAATACCCTTGCATGTTACTATAATTACCTCAGGAAAAATTATAGGAAAACAGAAAGAGAAAAAAGAGGAGAAAAAAGGAAAATAAAAAGGGAAAAAAAGACTAACATTTACTTTAATTTACTCTTGAGAGTGTAGGTTCATATAGCACAAATTTTTCAAATTGTTATGATCATCTCATTTTTTTAATAGTTATCTCGTTTATTTATGGCATATTTTGGATAATAAAAAAGATGATAAAGATGTAGAAATTAGAGCACTAAGTGGGAGAGGTATATTGGGCTACATAATTGTTGAGCATTGGTGGTAATACTTGGACAATATTATGGCTATTTTTTACTTTATGTTGAATTAGTTAGTTTGTTATTTTTCAAGAATTGTTTTTCTTATTTTAGTAAAAAAAAATTCTAGGGGCATTTTAGGATATTCAATTAGTCTTTTTTGCTGACATCAAGCAAAATGGGTTTTTTTGTTACCAAAACTATTGAAATAAGGGAGGTAAGTGTAATTTTTGAAACTTGAGGGGAGCTAGGTGTAATTACGATAAACCTCAGGGGAGGTATGTGTAATAATTCCTATTAATTTAGGCTAATCTTATTAAAATTTGAGGTAAAAGAATTTGATTTTCAAATATGGAGATGAAAAATTTTGTCTATATTTTACCGCGCAAGCAAGCGTGACTTCTTGTAAGACTCGATCGGGATAAGTTATGGAAGCAATCTTGTAACGACGCATGCATGCAGGAGCAGATCGATGCCCATAAAAGATTCTTAAATTTCATGCGAAACAATCTCGATTCCTTCACAGTTTCACGATTTCGGTAAGATTTGCAATCTGTTGGCATGCATTGGCAAGATACAGCAGTTCGTGATTCGATGGAACCTGAATAATGTGACGACGAGTTTTCTCGATTCTAGATAAATAAAAATACTGTTTCAGAAATAAAGAACTATTAGTACTATGAATTTATCCTTGTCTTGTTGCTGCGAATGAACTGTCTTATTTTTCCTATTTGGATACGCATATCGCGTGACGATCAAATACTTCTGGTTTCATGTTCTTGCGCAGCTTCTAATAGACGACTTCTAACTTTGTTTATATTGTACATGTGGGACTAAAGGCCAAAACAATTGTTGTTTTAACAGTTGCATGTTAGATGGATGCTTCACTTAATATCAATCATTAAACAATGCATGGTGAAAAGTCTGCACGCTAGTTGAATAGTGATTGATCACTTTCACTTCACTAGCCTCATTCAGCACCTTAAATGGCAAAAAATCTTGTCCGTATTTGTATATTTTGTAAACTCTTTTAATTAAGTAGTGGTGTAAAGTCCGAACTTTATATGCAAAATTTGTTGTTCCTATTACAGCGCACAAGTATCAAAAAGATATTTTGACGTCCTTTTTTTTTTTTTTTTGAGGATCGAGATTCATCTTTCTGTTGCAAAATTCAAGAATCACGTAACTGAGAAACGTTTACACAAGTTTCATAAGTAGCAGTTTGCGGGAATTCATTGCAGGGAAATGTATGGGAGTTGGGCTGCACTGCTAACTGTGGACCTACCTTTTGCTATTCAGTGCAACTCATGTTAGATTTCAAATCCATTCAACCCAAAACCATATCGATCGCAAATTATGAAACCCGTCGTTCTAATTTGTGGGCATTGGTCTTAAAACTGGGTTTAGCCTATTGGGCCATAACGTACCTAGGCTTATAAAGAGCCGAGTTGCGAGGACGACGTAATAGTGCAAACGGTGAACACTAGTACAATTCTTTTGGTGGCAGTAGCAGCGGCGGCGCTAGACATTGATCGCCGGTTTGAATGGCTGTGAGAGAAGCAGGAGTCAGTAGCTAAACAGAATAATAAACATCAAAAGAAGCAAATCCGCACCTGAACTTGGAACAAACCCAAAAGTTCAAAACCCCTTCCCTCAATTGTCTCATCGAGGCACAAGAATGCTATCCTTTTATGGACTCATATTTATCATTTTTTTATATGTTCTCATTTTGAATTATCTCCACTTCTTCATCAAGATTTCAAGGTATCACTACATACATATCAAGGTATCCCACATTAGGCGGCGTTTCGATAGTAGTATGATGATAATTTCACAAGAACTTGCGAAAAAAAATTGTGAGAGCAGCATCATTGCAGGACCCCGAACACTTCCAGGTCACGAAGCATGTTTGCCAGGATGCTAAGCCAAAAATCTTTTAAAACTAGAACAAGTAACAATGGATCTGATCAAGAGGCTCAACCAGTTGTTGAGAGAGATGTTGAAATTATATGAAAAGACATCGTGCCTGATTAATTAATGTGTGTGATTGCCGGTTTCGTTTGCTGATTTTCAACCTCAGCACGAGTTTCGCTTTGCGGATTCAGATTGTAGATGGATCTGGTTTTTTTTCCTTGCTTCTGATTGTAAAAATCAATTACAGCTTTTACTAGATAGCTATTCATGTAGGATTCCTCTTGTAACAATAGCGGGCTGAAAGAATCTTTTAATTTTGATAGTAGTTTAGAAGGAAAAACAATTGTTAGGTGTGAGTTTAACGTTAATTCATGTTATACACTAGTATCACCCATCTTTAAACTTTGACAAGCTTCTGGTGCTACCAAAAATGCAGCATCTTCTTTTGTCCTGAACTTACTTACACTTATGTACGTGAATTGTTACAGTGTGATATGTTAAAACTTGCAAGAAATGCAGCGAAAAGAAATGAATGACAACAATCGTATCAGCTTGGCTCTTGGGGAAAGATGAAAAATGTCCAACGCTTTTTAGTATAACCATTGCGTTACTCAAGCAAACGTCTCGCATTGAAATTTCATGCCGTATGTAAATTTCTATTGGTTAAGGTTTGTGATCTCTAAAGCATAAAGCCACCGTCCACCAGATATTTTGTAATTTGTCGCAAGTCTTTTTCCAAGGTGATCCTAATCCTTGTAAATCCTTCCTTCGCTCACAATTTATTCGGTTGATGGGGCAAACCCCATTGCAACTTCTTGAACTTTGGTAGAAAAAAAAAAAACTCCTTTGCAACTTCATGGGGACCCTTTCTTCTCTTACGTGGAATCGAAAAATTCACGTAATATCAGATTCTAACTACCCAAACAGGACTTCAAAAATATTATAATAGATAAAAATTTCCGGCTTGCCAAGGTGCGTCTCTGCCCGCGCCCAAGCTCCACATAGAGGTGGCAGTTAAGTCCCCAGATTCAACGGGGACTCATATTCAAATTTAATTTGGACGGAA
>CM045562.1:25333157-25537289 GCA_024721245.1 Mitragyna speciosa | reverse complement strand
TGTAACAACAAATTTCGTTGTCAAAATAAGACAAGGAAAATAATTGCACAAATAAAGATTTTATTGATTTGAATGAAAGTTACAATCTCCGGATTTGTTTCTTTATACAAGAAACTGTCCTCTGATTCTTCTCTTCAGGGATTTAATTCAAGGGCCAAGAAAAGGCTTATTCTCGAATTAAATCTGGAGTATTTTACGGTGTAGAACACGGTTGATTTGATGATGTTCCTTGAATACTTGAGGCTTTCGATCTTCAAATCTTCAAGTCTTCAATACGAACGTGGTGATTTGGGGGTTTGGATTTGGATTTGAGGGGATTTGAAAGACTTAAGAGAAATCTCTTGAAAGACTTAAGGGAGAAATCTCTTTAGAACTTCTTTTAGAGAGAAAAATCTCTTGAGAGCTTTTAGAGTTTTTCTCTGAACTTTGGGGAATGAGCCTCTGTCTGACTTGAGGGAGTAATCCTCCTATTTATAGCCAAAATTTAGTGAGTGGTTGACTTGAGATAAACTCTCCAGAATGTTCCACCACTTGGGCTATTTGCAACTCCAAGAAAGCCCGTCTTAAATAGAGCTTGATAATTGGGTTGGCCCAAATTAGTCCAATGTGAATTAATTAATTAATTCACTTTAATTTGGATGGACTTTACAATTTAATTTGAAGCCCATATGCACTGGTCCATTAATGAGGATTAATTAAATTAACCCAACTTAACTTAACTGGACTTTGCACTTAATTTAATTTAGGGCCCAATTGCCATTCACCCAACATATAAGCCCAAACATTAATGGACTTGTAAGATTTTAGTTTAATTTAATTTAACCAAGATTAATTCAATTTAGTTAATCTTGACTAAACAAATTTTAATTGTCTACAAATGCCCCCACTTCAAGACTTGGTGAGGTATTTGTTTGGACAATTATTGGAAACGAGTCTTGAAGTATCATATTTTTTATTTCCATTTTGCACAATCCATCTTCAAATCCGTTGCCTAAATAGCATTTGCCCATTGACTTCAATCTTCTTTAAATTTCAAAGTCCAACTCCCAGACTATCAAATAGCATTTGACTTTGGGCCACGTGTAGAATCAACTTCAATTAGCCTCAACGTGTCTTATTTGATTTCATCCAGCTTCACATACGTAGTTGATCTGTCCCTTCTTTTTTTTTTTTTTTTTTTTTTTTTTTTGGAAAGTCGTTGCATGCTTTTCCAATTCCGGGATTTGTTTCCTTATGCATTTGGACTTCCAAAATCACGATCAAATAGAACTCAACCAAGAAACGTCAATGATCGCACGAGTATTATTCTGTTGAGCCTCTGATTCCAAACAAATTTCAATTGGAAGCAATCACCAATCAAAGTTCGAAATTACAGCTTTCGAAACTTGAGTCTTGTTCTATTCCATCGCTACTTAATTGCCATTTTTTAGTTTCAGCCAAAATACATTTTGCTGCTGATTTTTTCCCGATGAAACTTGAGCTAGAGTTCCAGAGAATTAAAAAGTCAACTTCCATATAAACTCCTTAGGACACATGATTTTAGCAATTAACCATGTAACTTTACATGAAAGAAACTTCCAATTCCCAACATGAATCCATATTTTAATTATAAATTTAATATGCAACTAGCAAGTCTAACTGATGCAACGAAGAATTACAAACTGAAGCTAATTCTTGCTAGCTACAACTTCTTTATCATTTTTTAAAAAAAATTGGGAACACATCCTTAGTTTCCTTCCAATAGCCATCCACTTCATTTTCGGTTTGAGAAACAATATCCTTCATGGGTTCTTGCAGCCAGCTTACTTAGAAAAGACCACACATCCTGCAGCAATTTAATTACTATCAAATTTGTTTCCTTCTCAATTTGGATTACCCATAATTAGATAAAATCCAACTAGGAAACAAGAGCCGCTCGAAATACGAATCAAACTCAACTTCTCAGTAATCTGGAATTCAATCCTTATCGAGTTAGCATGAGGCTGTCTCTATAAATGGGTAAGGCCTAGGCCATAATCATATCAACCGGAACTAGTTTCTAGCCACTATTATTGGAAAGAAAAATTTTGCACCCTCTTGCCAAAGCTTGGAGAACTTCCAACGGTGGAGAGACGGCCAACTCAACAACTTGGCGACATACACACCTAGCAGGTAATTTTCTTCTGTTCACCATCCCAGTTGAATGCTTGATCTTTTAAGCCTTATTTGCATGGATTTGTTGCTGAAGTTTTTGGCCTTTTCACGCCTTTGGTTTGCCGAAAATCGCATACCACCTGTTTGTGTTTGTATTCCAGCAACTTGCATGTCTTGTTCAAATTAACCTGTTGTTTGTGTTCTAATTGATTTACCCAGAACTATTCACCCGTGAAAGCAATTTGCATCCAGTCCACGGCATTCTCCTCTTTCTTGACAAGGTTTGTCACAGATAATTGCATGGTCTCCCTTGTTTATTCCAGAACCGAAATTTATAGAAGTTTTCTTTCTTTGTGGACCATCACCAGCCTGGCGTTGCAGTTAATGACTCTGGCTCTTACAATTTTACAGCAGGAATTCTGTTGGCTTGATAATCAAGCAGGTTGCTCGTCGTTGGAAGAAAAGCCTTTTGCAATTTGGCTTTGTAAAATTCCCGTAAGCTCTCAAATCTTGGTGCTTCTCTTGCTATGTTTTTTTATTGTTATTTTTTAGCATAATATGGCCTGCTAAACAATGTAATAACTTGCTGCAAACTTGCTAAGAGATATATCATGCTTATTTGCAGCATGTTGCAAAAATATCGTGCATGTGCCATCTTGCTGAAATTTTCATCATTTATGTCTTTTTTTTTTTTTTTTTTTCGCAATTGCTTGACATATTTACTCCATGAATTTCTCCATCACAAAATAGCCATGTAATTGAACCCTTGACTTGACGAATTCTTGTTACAATTGAAAGCTGACGGTACAAAGCTTTGCCCACACAACTGCAATGTTACTTACACTCACGTTTTAATTTAAAGGGAATCTTACTAACGGAACATGGCATGAATCTGTTAGAAAGATTGACTTGCGGAGTCATGAGATTGGACTTTTTAAAGACTTCTCCTTCCTGTAGATAGCTTATTTTGAAAGCCAATCAATGATGTCTGCAATTGCTTTGGTGCATATTGCTATCGACGTGGCATGTTCTAAAGAAAACTTGTATGCGCACATGGCCTTCAAAATTGATTTGCATGTGGCTTTACGAATGCAACATTATTTAAAACTTATCGCAAAGCTTTTTTTTTTTTTTTTTTTTTTTTTTTTTTTTTTTTTTTACAGGTTGAGAATAAGGCCTTGGAGTTGACGTCCTCCACCACCGGACACAAACACCACTCTATTCAAATCCTGCCTTCAAAATTTGTGTAAGTAGCACATGCTTTACTTACTGAGCTTTTTTTTTTAATTAATTGAATTAAATATTTACAAAGTTACATGTAAATACTTATTTCAATGATGGCCTACTTGGTTTGAGAAATCCCAAAGGCGTATATTTCAATGATGGCCTACTTGGCTTGAGAAATTCCAAAGGCGTATATTTCATAGCATTTTTGAGCGAGTCTGCTATGGACTCATATGCTTATCATGCTTGGAAATTTTATTTCAATCTGCACTTCCATAGCGCTCCAAGTCTTACTTGTACACTGATGGTACATGAACAAGCCTTATCTTGGTTTATTTGTTCATGTTACTTTGACGGGCCTTATGCCGGCTTGTTCGTCAGTGTGTCTTTTTGACTTGTGCACTGATGGCACATGAATGAATCTTCTTTTTTTTTGGTTCATATGTTCATGTTGCTTTGACGGGCCTTATGCCGGCTTGTTCGTCAGTGAACATGGATGAGCTTTTATCCGAGCTCATATGTCCATGGCGCTTGGATGGACTTCGCTTTGACTTAATTGATGGCACATGGGTGAACTTTATCCGGTTCACACATCCATAGTGCTTTGATGAGCCTTATGCCGGCTTGTTCATCAATGAAAGTCACTATGTGGGGCAATGCGAAGAAATAGCTCTTGCTGCTCCGTTACTTGAAAATTTCTTTTCTTTCTCCCCCCTTTTTTTTTTTTATTTTAACCAAACATGCTCACCCTTTTTTTTTTTTTTTTCTTCTTTTTTTTTTTTTTTTTTTTCACAGGTTTAAGGCCACAGCATGGTGACATTTAAAGATGTTGATGTCTCCGGCAAAAAATATTTGCTAATTGTCGATCACACAGATGATGCTGAGGACAGTGGAACAAAATTATTGGTCCATACCCCTATCCATGGGAACTTCATTGGAACTTGGCCTTCTTACAACCACCCTCATCAAGACAGTTGGTCTTTGGAGATTTCGCAAGATGATGGCACGACAGTATATTCTTTGAAGTCTCTTATCCACAATAAGAAACCGAGGACAACCCCTTTTCAAACTTTAGGCAGACGTATCATCTCTGGAGATACTCACTGGGGTAGTACTTTGAAGATTAATGGAGAGTTTGGCTTCATCGAAAAATATTGGGAATGGCTTGAAGACATTTTAGGGAGGAGCAAGCAAGTTCTTCGTGATGCATCTTTATACGATGCTCTCTTTGCATCACTCTTCACTTATGACAGAAATCCTAATATTGTTCGAGCATTTTGTGAAGCGTGGTGTCCAGAGACAAACACATTGCACACCTCAGCTGGAGAGTTGTCAATTTCACTCTGGGATTTATATCGACTGGGAGGGCTTCCCATAACTGGCGGCATGTACGAGGAGGTTATACCCTGCGCTGAAGAATTGACAGGCCTTGATGGAAGGAACGTCAGGTACATTCCTCATAGCTGTGAGTATTTATTCGCAGCTTTTCATTATCTACAGAAGGGTGAAACTAACAAGTCTGGAGTGCGAGTTAGTCAATGGATTGACTTTTGGTTTGATGGGAAAGCGAGATACTTGAAACCGAAACCTAGGAGGTTGAGGAAAGCATCTCGTCCACAGTCGACTCAAAACCCATCAGGGAGGATTGGTCAACCAGGCAAATTTTCGATTGGAAGGAATAGCGCTTTTAGTATTCTTGGAGTCAAGGCTCATCTAAGAGAAGAAACTTATCTTGCAGCGTTCGTATCAACCTGGCTATGTGTTTTTGCTTTACCATGCAAGAACCTTAATTTCATCAGACCTACCACGTTTAAAGTTGCAAGTGCATTGGCTTTCGGACGCAAAACTTGCCTCGCAACACCAGTATTACTTAGCATCTACAAAGGTCTGAACAAGATTGCTAGCTCACCAACTCCTGGTCATTCGAATGCTTCTTTCCCAGTACATTATGTTCATGCATGGATGGCGCACTATTTCTCCACACATTTCCTTGCTCCAAATGCATTACCTGCACCCATGATGACCAACTATTCTGGAGAAGGCGGAGCTCGATATTTTGATGAGGAGAAGGCACGCGATCTTATCCATAAGGGTGATAAGGCGAGATGGTCAGAACTTTCCCTTGTGACAAGTCAAAACGAAGTCTTTGTTGATAATGGGAGATTATTAGATTCAGAGCTCTATTATTTCTTTAGTGCACGCTCCAATTATTTAGTCCTTCATGTTGAAGACAAATTCTTGGTTGAGCCTTACAGCCCATACAGGTTTGCCAGGCAATTTGGATTTTATCAGGATGTTCCCAAAGAACTTGGAGTTGACGTGCGTTCTACCAATTATGAATTGTGTAGAACATTGTGGCGTACTCTTACACGTCATAAATCTCATGAGAAATTACTCTTTCCTGCCCCTCCACCAGACGCATATAAACATATTTCACCAAATTTTCAGACTTGGTGGTCAAAAACTCATGGCAAATATATGCTTGAAGGGCGAAATACATTGATAACCGGTTTTCAACCAACTGTGGAGAATAAGAGGTCAAAGGGTAAAGATCTCGCAAATTTGGTTGAAGCTTCCAAAGGAAATGATGCTCAAGAGGCAACAAAGAAAACAACCAAACATGCACAGGATGAGCAAAATGGTTCGAAGGATAAAGAGGGTAAGGCTTCTACACCCAGAGGTCCTGTTTTAAAAGAAACACCTCCAAAGGGCACTTCACGACGCCTTTCGTCCATAGTTGTAAAAGCAAATGATCAAGGGGTTTCATCTCCTCATGAGAAGAAGAGGCTTAATCCTTTTGAAGAAGATGAAGACTCTCACAATAGCGATCAGAACTGGAAGCGCAAAAAGCACAAGGTAATGACCTACGCTTTGGATTCAAATGATTTAGATCCTAAAAAGTTGTTTGAGGCCATTCCGGATATATCTGTACCCGATATTAGCCTCCCACATATTGTAAGAGTGCTTATGTCTCTCTTTTCTTTTTACACTATTCCAGATTCTATTAAAATGTCTTTATAATTGACTTTGACTTTCTATGGATGCAGTTGGATGATTTGCCTTTGGTGGTCATTGAAGATCAAGAAGCTAGCGAAGGCACAGTCGATGGGCCTACTGCTTATGAGCTTTTGGCGAGACAAGTAGCTTCGTCAACTCAACTTGAAGACACTGCTGATAGTGCGCAGCAAGTAGTGAGTGAAGAGGTTCGGTCTTTGGACTCATCTTCTCAGAAACAAAGGTCAAATGTTCAACCAACTGTTAAAAAGAAGAAACTTAAAGTGTTTGATCCACCAACATGGCCGAGACAACCTCAAGCTTCCGAATTCTGCCCAGAGAACATAATTTTAGACTGTCGCCAACAATATATTCAAATGCTCTGGAATAATCTCAAGATGCAGATATCTGGCAAGCCATTGGAACGTATGTCTTCTCTTGAGGCTAAGGCTAACAGTATTATGGCAGAGATGTGCAAGAATAATGCTATAGATCTTTTACCTTTGGAGGGCCTTCTAAAAACTTTCTTTGCAAATGTTACACATTATGATTCTACCAGATCCATACTTTCTCAGAAAGTTCCTGCTGAGTCATATGACAAAGAACTCGCTGCTACTGCGCGACGCCTCATTGATGCTGAGACTTTAGCGAAACAACAAACTGAAAAGATCTCATCTCATAGGACCAAGCTTGCAGATATTGATCGTGAAGAGGCAGACTTAAAGGCCCGACTTGAAGTTTTGGATACCCAAAGAAAGACAACTCTTTCACTGGTTGAAAAAGATGAAGATGAGCTTTCCTGCATGCAGTCTGACATTGAAAACTTGAAGGCAGAAGTGAGCAGAATTGAGGCTTCAACTCCTTTACTTGCTGAAGAGAGTGAGACTTTGGAGAAGATGAAGGAACTTTTAGAGACAAGCCGCAAGGAGCTCGTAGAGTTTAAACTCTAGATTTAGTAGCATTTTCTCTCTCCTTTTTTTTTTTATTTCTTCTATTCCTTCATTTGGTAGACTTTTGCAGTTAATTTACTTAGATTAGGATCAAACATGTAACTTGAGATATCGTATATTTATTTTATCAATAAAGTTCTCAATTTACATATTTGTATTTTCTTCCCTTTTCATGCTTTATTCCATTTATTTGCTTTAATAGCCATGATTTCAGGCTATCAAATGTAAAAAAAAAAAAAAAAATAAAGCACATAACTAAACTTTATCTAACGTAAAAGAACACTTGAAACATATTGTTCATATATTATGAACAAAAATGTATTTATTTTTTTTTTGCATTCTATTTAGTTAGAACAAACTTTAGATTTTTAAAGGGAACACATAATGTGTTTTGGATGGTGTAACTGGACTTAGAAGTTGCCCCCTAAGCTGCCTACGTATCCCAAAAGGGAATCAAGTCACACGTAGTTCCTTGCCGTTCACAGTTTAACCTCGTGCGGGCCAGGAGTATCTATTTGTTTACCACCTTAGACTTGGTGGAGTGTTTCAGCAGTTTAACCACATACTACACTATTGGTGGTTGCCATCCACAGTTTTAGCTCATGCGGGCCAGGAGCAACATGCAGTTTAGGCTCGTGCGTCACGGAGCAACATGCAGTTTAGGCTCATGCGTCACGGAGCATTTCACTTCCTTAGGGTAGATATTGCTTCAAAAATTTTCCATTTATTGGGCCAACCTTCACGCCATCTTGGTCAACCAACTTGTAAGCACCATTTGTATAGACTTCTCGCACCACATATGGTCCATCCCACTTAGGCACGAATTTATCTTTCGAGCGATGTGTCATCACTATTGGTCTTCGTACAGCAAGAACCATGTCACCAACTTGAAAAGCGCGTCGACGAACTTTCTTGTTGAAAGCCTTAGAAAGGCGAGCTTGATAACACTCAAGATTTTGTTGTGCTTCCAACCTTCTTTCATCTAGAGCTTCCAATTCCTCCAAACGTAGGCAAGCATTTTCCTCTTTTGTGAGCCCCTCTTGGATAGCGATCCTTAGAGATGGGATTTGTTGCTCAAGAGGCAATACAGCTTCAACGCCATAAACCAGTGCATAAGGAGTAGCTTGCGTAGGAGTTCTATATGTAGTGCGATAAGCCCATAGAGTTTCACCAATCCTCTCGTGCCAATCTCGTTTTGATTTTGTGACAACCTTCTTTAGTAAATTGCAGAGAGTTTTGTTAAATGCCTCGGCAAGACCATTTGCTGGAGCATTGTACATGGAAGACTTGTGTTGCTTGAATTTGAACTTCTCGCATAATTTGTCCATCAAACTATTGGAGAAGGGCTTACCATTATCAGTTATGAGATACCGAGGTACTCCATAACGATAGATGATGTTAATACGGATGAAATTTACCACGTCTTCTTTTCTCACTTGCTTGAGTGCTATAACCTCAGCCCATTTGGAGAAGTAGTCAGTAGCAGCCAATATGTACAAATGTTGAGCAGATGATTTTGGTAATGGCCCAACAACATCAAGTCCCCATGCGTCGAAAGGCCAAGAGGCGACAGTTGGGTGTAATGGCTCAGGAGGTTGATGTATATAATTCGCATGAAATTGACAGGCTTGGCACCTTTTAGCATATTCCATGCAGTCTTTGACCATAGTAGGCCAGTAATAACCCATTCTTTTGATTCGAAAGTGTAACTTAGGACCAGATTGGTGTGCGCCACAAATCCCGGAATGAGCTTCTTCCATGACTTGAAAGGCTTCATCCTCTCCCAAACAACGCAAGAATACATTATCGAATGAACGTCGATATAATGTATCCTTGTAGAAAATGAATCGTGGGGAGCGACGACGAACATCAGTTCTTCTTCGTGCATCATCAGGCAACTTTCCATATTTGAGATAGTCGATGAGCAATTGTCTCCAATCCTCTTTTTCAACTTCGTAGATGGAAACTGCATGAATTTCGACCTCGTCGACATCTTCATCAAATAATGGTGGAGCTACCCATTTTCGACACACGGGGACTTTTATCTCGTGACTTGGTAAAGTCAGTGTCGAAGCAAGCGTGGCCAACGCGTCAGCTTGCTTATTTTCGATTCTTGGTACGTGTTCAACGGTCACACCTCCAAGCCATCCAATGAGTTGTTTGGCATAATTATGATAGGGAATTAATTCTGGCTTCTTAACCTCATAATCTCCTTCTAGTTGGTTAATGACCAATTTTGAGTCACCATAAACTTGAAGCTCTAATTGTTTCATGTCGACCGCCATTTCGAGTCCTAGTATGAATGCTTGGTACTCAGCGACATTATTTGAACAACATTGAGTTAGAGCAAAAGAAAATGGTAGAACTTCTCCATCAGGTGTTATGAAAATAACTCCCGCGCCAGCTCCTCCACGATGAGCAGCACCATCAAAATACATCTTCCATGGTGGACGAATCTCAACAAAAAGCACATCTTCGTCAGGAAGGTCGTCACACAGTTCCCACTCAGCAGGAATCGGATGATCAGCTAGGAAGTCTGCAAGAACTTGTCCTTTGACAGCCTTTTGCGGGACATAGATAATTTCAAATTGTTGTAGTTGCAGATACCATCTAGCTAGGCGATCAGAGAGGACTGGCTTACTCATCACGTATTTGATAGGATTTGCTTTGGAAATAAGGCGCACTGTATGAGCCTGAAAGTAGTGTTTCAGTTTTTGAATGGCGAATATAAGGGCTAGGCACAGCTTCTCAATGGGTGAGTAGTTGAGCTCATTCGGAGTCATCATTCTGCTCAAGTAGTACAATGCTACCTCTTTACCTTCAACATTTTCTTGAGCAAGTAATACCCCCACAGACCGCTCTTGTGCAGCAATGTAAAGAATTAATGGCTTCCCATGTATTGGTGCAGTCAAGATAGGTGCTTTCATGAGATATGACTTGATGCTTTTAAATGCATTTGCACAAGCTTCATCCCACACAAAAGGTACTCCTTTCTTCATAAGCCGGCTGAATGGTTGGCATCTTCCAGCTAAATTTGAAATAAACCTTCGAATATAGGCTAACCTTCCTTGTAAGCTTTTCAAGTCATGGATATCTTGAGGCTCAGGCATGTTTACTATAGCATCTATCTTGGCTTGATCAATTTCGATACCACGGCGACGAACCACAAAACCAAGAAATTTTCCAGATGTGACTCCAAAGGCACACTTGAGTGGATTCATCCTGAGTTGATATCTTCTTAATCGATCAAATACTTGCCTTAAATCACCTAAATGATCACTTCTTTCTCTTGATTTGACAACCAAGTCATCCACATAGCACTCTACATTTTTATGGAGCATGTCATCAAAGATATTTTGCATGGCTCTTTGATATGTTGCCCCAGCATTCTTTAGCCCAAATGGCATGACTTTATAACAGTATATGCCTTTAGGAGTACGAAACGCAGTGAGTTCTTCATCTTCTGGTGCCATGCGAATTTGGTTGTAACCGGAGGATCCATCCATAAATGACAATATCTCGTACCCGGTCGTAGCGTCAACCATGAGCTCAGTTATAGGAAGCGGAAAGTCATCCTTGGGACAAGCATTGTTGAGATCTCTAAAATCAACACAAATGCGAATTTGCCCATTCTTCTTCCGCACAGGCACAATGCTCGAAATCCATGTAGGATATTTGACTTCGCGAATAAACTCAGCTTCGATGAGTTTATTCACTTCAGTTTCAATTGATGGAATTATATCAGGTCTAAACCGCCTTTGAGCTTGTTTAATAGGACGTACCCCTCGTTTGACCGCCAAGTGATGTACTGCTACTTTTGGGTCTAAGCCAGGCATCTCTTTATAACTCCATGCAAAGACGTCACAATATTCGTGCAAGAGTTTAGTATATGCTTCTTTGTCCTCAACACTCAACAGAGCACTAACATATATCGGACGTGGATTTTCAGGAGAGCCAAGATCAATTTCTTTTAATTGATCAACAGTAGTTTTCACCTCTTCCTCAAACTCAGGGGGAGCATCCTCAGCATCTTCTTCTTCAAGTGGTTCATCATCAACCATAACTATATGGTTGCAGGAAGCTGTACTTTCTTTGTCGTCTTCTTCAGGTTGCACATCAATGATAGTTTCCATCCTTATATTCAACAAATCGCCGTGATGAATAAAAAGATTGGTAACATGTTTCTTCGACACCTCGTGTCTTGGAGTGATTTTATTGTTTTCTTTCTTGAAATTTTGCTTATTCGCCTTGGGAAATGTTAGTCTTTTATGAACAGAGCCCCTCACCTTCTTTCCCTTTGAGCCAAGTCTGTCAAAGACAGACGTTCGAGATGGTGTCTTTCCCAATCGATCAAAAACTGATTGCCTCGGAGTTGTTTGTGCTACCTCTTTTGTGGTGACACAATGAACGCTGGCTCTTTTAATTGCTATGCGTACCGGTGAAGATGGTCTATACCCCAGACCCATTGAGGGATTGTCAACAACATACCCCTTTTCCCTCATCATCTTTTGAGTAGCATTAAATCCATGAACTTTTTCACCAATAATTTCAGGCGACAATGTACTCAATGTAGTAGAACTCCCAACACTATACCCAGCCTTAGCAAGAAGCTTATAGGCATTGGGATCGAAACCTTCAGTTCTCGTACTTGGCAAAGCAGCATGATCAACAGTTGATTCTTTAGATGGACGAACAAACCCTTGCAACGGAGGTTGAGATCTTTTGACGTCATCTAGTTTCGCAATAGGCAATGTTAGGCCTTTCAATACTTCACATTTGACTATAGGTGATTGCTCTTCTTTTACTTTTGTTTTCGGGACATAGCGAAGAACAATAGGCTTATCACTTGGTGAAGTATTGCTAGTACCTTGAGTTTTATTGCCAGCAACTTGTTTCTCCTTATCGACTGTAGAGTTGCTAATCGAGTCTAAAGATTTTGAATTTTGAGCCATACTTTTATTTGATTGCGAATCGTCGTCCTCCTTTGTATTGCAAATCTTGAGATAGAACTTAGCATCAGCAAAATATGCTTCAGTTTCAGTGAATGGCTTGTCGTCTGCTACTACTTTCTTCACAATACCGTCTTGATAGTATTTGAAACATTGGTGAAGAGTTGAAGGTACGACTCCATTTTCGTGAATCCAAGGTCTCCCAAGAAGTATATTGTAGGTCGTCTTTGCATCTATCACATGGAGTAATGCCTTCGAAGACATACCATCAATAACTATATCAAGCTTTATTATTCCAATGGCTCTTTGCCCCCCTTGATTGAAGCCTTGAATCATCAATCGACTATTAGAGAGATCATTGACGGAGATACCAATATCCTTCAATGTTCGCAGTGGTAGAATATTAACGGCAGAACCTCCATCAATAAGGATCCTATTCACCTTTTGCTCTCGAGTATAGCCAGTTACAAATAATGGACGATTATGCAAAGTAGATCCCAGCATCAGATCTTCATCATTGAAAATGATTGTTGATGCGCACTCCATTGATGTTTTTGTAACAGTAACAGACTCCTCTTCATGATCAACTTGGTGGGTAGAAAAATCATCAGTGTTGATGACATTGCAGGAACGAACATTTTCAATTTGAGAGGGTACAATAGGAGATGATGAATTAGTTTCAGGCAGAGTTTCGCTTTTTGAGTCGGAATAGTAGACCAAAAAGTCATACTTTCCAGATGGTTCAGAAAGTCTTCCCACGGAAGGATCTCCAGTTTCGAAAAGTTCTTCTAATCGTTTCTGGCTTCTTGACTTTTTTTTACTTGAATTCTTTTTTCTTGATGCTTCATCATCCTCGTACCAAGCATCAAAAGCGGCTTGTTCACAGGCGTCGCAGTCGCAGAATGGATCAAAATATTTGTGATCGCCATAACTGAAAGAATATACAGGATTTCCCGCTTCATCTAGGTGATCAATCGGAACGCCTTTAAGTGGCTCAAACTTTCGGACTGGTTGAACAACTTGTCGCAGACATGGCAATTTTTTATTTTCAATTGGAGTTGTACATTCCGCAGGCCCGTTAACAACAGTAGAGACTTTTTTATCGAACTCGTTAACCAACTCTTCTTCTTGAGGATCCTTAGAGTCAATGGTGTTGCACGAGACACGAATATCATTACCAAAGAATTCCTTTGGTATGAAGTCTGCTAAAGTGATTGGATGACGAACCATTTGCCTAAACTCGTGACTCATTTGAGCCTTGATGGTGACATCTTGTTTTCTCGCCTTTTTCTCCCTTTTCTTCCACACTACTTTACTTCTTATCAGTGGGTTGCTCATCTTGCGAGATGTACGAGAGTTTCGCCTTCTCTTTCGAGTAACAAGAGTCCATCCTCCATCGTTGACATCATTTTGTCGTGAGAATACTGATCCTAAATCCTCTTGATTTGAAATTTCTCCAATGATCAAAGGAAAGATACTCGACTTAACTTCAATAGGAGGGAGTGATCCAAATTTTATAGCATATGGCACAATAGCTTCTCGAATTTCCTCAACTGGCCTTTCAACTTTCACAGGTTTTGATGAGCTAGAGCCAATGCTAGTATGGTGTGCACTTGCTTTGTCCTCCTCAAGTAAAATCTTCCCTTGTTTAGCCAATTCCATAACTTTATCTTTGAAGATGAAGCACTTTTGTATAGGATGCCCTACCAGGCGATGATACTTGCAATAGTTCGGATCGTCTGTCCTTTTTGCTTCGTCAGGTCTCTTCATTTCAGGCAACGTAATGAGGTTCAACTTTAATAAGTCATCAAACATACCGGGGACATCAGAATCAAGGAAAGGGTATTCCTTTTCTTGCATGTCCCTTAGGGTTGATTGTTTCTTCTTTTGTTCTTGTCGAATCTTACCCCTCTCGTCTTCCTTCTTTGTTGCTTTAGAGAAAATCTTGAAGGGCGCCACACTTGCGGTAAGTGATTCTTTCTTTTCACCTTTAACAGGAGGCTTACCTCCTCTCCTTGATTCTTGCTGTTCCTTGCCTTTCCGAGGATCAGACACTGGCGGCTCTTGCCCTCCGAGATTGATTTCCAGATTGTGAGCTTTTGTCGCTAACTTATCAAAAGTATCGGGTTGTATCCCTTGCAAAATATAGCGGAGTCCCCAATGCATTCCTTGAATGCACATCTCAATAGCAGATGGCTCAGAAAGGCGATCTTTGCTATTGAGACTCAAATTTCGCCAACGATCGATATATTCAACAACAGGCTCATCCTTCCATTGACGAGTATTTGAGAGCTCGGTCATACTAACAGTTCGTCTTGTGCTATAGAACCGATTGAGGAATTCTTGCTCCAGTTGTCTCCAACTATCAATAGAGCCAGGTTCAAGATCAGTATACCAGTCAAACGCGTTGCCTTTCAGTGAACGGACAAACTGTTTGACTAGTAGGTCTTCATCAGTTCCAGCATTGTTGCACGTCTCCACGAAGTGTGCAACGTGTTGTTTAGGGTTACCCTTGCCATCAAATTGCTGAAATTTGGGAGGTTGATATCCAGCAGGCATCTTCAAGGTATCAACTCTCGCAGTGTATGGCTTGGCATATGAGTGAGATGATTTTGAAACTCCCTCGAATTTGTTCTTGATTGTTCCTTCAATGAACTCCTTGAGATGATCAATATCAATAGTTCCTTCAGGAGAAATTGAGACATTCTTCGTTGCATCCGACTTTGAGTGTTCTTTCGCCTTGAGAGAAGTCTCAGCATCATCATAGATTTCAGTCGCCTTGGGCACGAACGGACTACTTTCACCAGCATTCTCGATCTTATCCATCAATTTAGCAATTTTGTCATCTTGACTTTGCACATGCGTAACAAGTCCTTCAACAAGTTTCGTCATATGGGCAAGTTGCTCCTCCAATGTTGTGGCATTCGTCATCATGACAGGCATCACCACAGGAGTTGTTGCATGACTCACACCATCAATATATGCAGCACGAGCACCATGATCAACGTTCTTTGTTGGGATGGCAGATGTCTCCACCACAGCAGCAGCAGCAGTATTCTCCGTAGCCTTTTGCGCCAACGCCTTTGTTTTGCTTCTTGTCATTGGCCCAACATGTCGCACTTCTTGACTTGCAGGAGTAGGAAAGATTGAATCTTTCACAGCATCAACTCCAGATCGGGCAGCAGAAGGACGCTTTTTGCTTGAATCCATCGTTGAATTCTTGAAACAAGGTCTTTTTGGAAGAAAAGAGATGAGAGGTAGAGATGGTCCCACCGGGCGTGCCAGAAATTTGTAACAACAAATTTCGTTGTCAAAATAAGACAAGGAAAATAATTGCACAAATAAAGATTTTATTGATTTGAATGAAAGTTACAATCTCCGGATTTGTTTCTTTATACAAGAAACTGTCCTCTGATTCTTCTCTTCAGGGATTTAATTCAAGGGCCAAGAAAAGGCTTATTCTCGAATTAAATCTGGAGTATTTTACGGTGTAGAACACGGTTGATTTGATGATGTTCCTTGAATACTTGAGGCTTTCGATCTTCAAATCTTCAAGTCTTCAATACGAACGTGGTGATTTGGGGGTTTGGATTTGGATTTGAGGGGATTTGAAAGACTTAAGAGAAATCTCTTGAAAGACTTAAGGGAGAAATCTCTTTAGAACTTCTTTTAGAGAGAAAAATCTCTTGAGAGCTTTTAGAGTTTTTCTCTGAACTTTGGGGAATGAGCCTCTGTCTGACTTGAGGGAGTAATCCTCCTATTTATAGCCAAAATTTAGTGAGTGGTTGACTTGAGATAAACTCTCCAGAATGTTCCACCACTTGGGCTATTTGCAACTCCAAGAAAGCCCGTCTTAAATAGAGCTTGATAATTGGGTTGGCCCAAATTAGTCCAATGTGAATTAATTAATTAATTCACTTTAATTTGGATGGACTTTACAATTTAATTTGAAGCCCATATGCACTGGTCCATTAATGAGGATTAATTAAATTAACCCAACTTAACTTAACTGGACTTTGCACTTAATTTAATTTAGGGCCCAATTGCCATTCACCCAACATATAAGCCCAAACATTAATGGACTTGTAAGATTTTAGTTTAATTTAATTTAACCAAGATTAATTCAATTTAGTTAATCTTGACTAAACAAATTTTAATTGTCTACAGAGTGTTTTTAAAAAATTTACTACTACAATTTTAAATATTCTTTTCAATAAATGTGTTTATGAGATAAAAAAAGTAATTAAAAATGTGTTTCAAATTTAAAAAATATATATGTTTTTAAAAAACAGAACCACACAAATAGAGTCACATCAAAATACATGTGCGTCGTAAAAGTGCACAAGTATGAAAAATTATAATCCTCATGTTAACCAAGTTTAAACAATAATTTTCCTTTTCTGTGAGATTCCATTACAGAAAGTGCTCGTTATGGGAACAGGTCATTAACAAATACAAACGATTTTAATGCGATTTGAGAGGTGTGTAAATTAACCATCAATTAGTTTCCATAATTAAAAAAAAAACTACTTATTTGAAAGTGCTCCTATACTTTTGTCTGTGTACTCGCATCGCATTGCAGAGTATGGAGATAAATCTTTCCAACAATTATGTATACATAATTGACATTCCAGATTCGAGACATCACCACACTATATTTTTACACGTCGGGGTTCATTCATGTATATGTTCAATCTAATAACACATGCATTACTCATTTTCTGAACAGCCCATTCCCATTCAGTTGTCACCTGCCTCGATACCTATTGCGGCTTTGCCGAAAGTGTTTTTACTGTTAAAAATGCCAGTTTTAACTTTTTATCTTAAAGCCCACTTCCGCATGTGCGCTTTCTGATCATTCGTTATCTACAACTCCAACGCTTCCGTTAGATGTCTTGTCCATATATCATTTCAACCTTTATCTCGTCATAATTAGATTGTTCAAAGGCTTTGTGCAGATTGACAATTTATCCAGAATAAGCAATCTATGAAATCTGGTCTACAATTGATCACTAGCCATGTTGCCATTCGAACCAATGCTAATTTTGTTGATCTACTTAAAGATAATGGTAAAAAATTTCATCAATGAGTAAAATAATGGATTGATAATATCCTCTCGCTTGTCCTTCTATGAGATGCAAATTGTATCTTCCATATTAAATTCCCATAGCACGAGGACAATGGTGGGAAGAGGGACACATAGTCATCATGCCGCAATTATCTATACTTATGTATTACTAATAATGTCAGTGGCATCATTCCTCCTAGATGAAGGCTTATCAACATCTACAATACATTTAATTCCCACGATAATCCAACTGATTTCTCCATATACGGACGCGATCTTAGAAAATGACATGCGCATAGCGGAACTCTTTGGGTTGCCGTAAACAGCCAAGAATAATTATTAAATCATGATACTAAATCCCATGGTACTTCACATCCCACTATACAAGGGTAGCTTTCAAAAATATTCTACCATTTTCATGTGGGCTCAAAACATTGGATGACAAGGAATGTAATATGGCATTGGCCATGTATATACCCTTCCACCATGGTTAAACAGGCGTGTCCTACAGGGAGGAAGTGAATAGAGATGGATGAGTCTAGAGTTAAAGACCAGAGGTCCAGGATGGAGCACTTGACCATCCAGGTATCTTTTTATCCTAGAGTTGAAAGAATATTTTGCCTACTCAATATAAATACCTTGTAACCCCGTTAATCTTCCTCAAGTGTTGCCTCTCCTCTCCAATCTACAAACTTGTTGCACTGCATCCATAATCAATCATGGAAGGCAGATCCGAGTCTTCTGAGAGTCTCAGGTACAATTCTACATTTGCACACTTTTTTGAACGCACCTCCTATGTTTTTTTCCTTCTTATTTTCCCCCGAGTAAGAAAATGTCCATGTACCTTTTTCCTAGAAAGCAAGGAAAAGAAAAATGCATGATTAAAGAAGTACCCAGCCGCTGATGATGCTATTTGTGTGAAATATTATTAGGCATAAATGTGCTGCCTGCTATAGACAGTTCAACAAAATGGAGCATTTTGTGGAACACATGAGGACATCCTATCATTCAGTTCATGATCCGATGTGTGGAATCTGCAAAAAACATTGTCGATCATTTGAATCCCTGAGAGAACACCTTATTGGTAATTTTTCATTGCTAGTCAAGCGGTCATCACAAACTTTCAACTTTTCTTTCTCTTTTAATATTCTCTTGCTAACGTGTTGGATCATCAGGGCCACTGCCGAAAGCAGAATGTGAAAGGATTTTCAAGGACCGAGGATGTGATCTTTGCTTAATAATCCTTGGTACTCGTACTGCACTCTTGACTCACAGGGAAACATGCCAGTTCTCTCGGACAAACAATGTACAAAGAAACAACACGCCCACAATAGCATGCATACCACTCAAAAATAAGAATATAAAACTAATTGGACCTTTTTTCTCCTAGGGTGTTCTCTATCGTATGGCTAACCTTGGAATGCAAGATGAATTGAGGTTTGATAATAGTAGAGCTAAAGCGGTGGCACTAGCTTGCAAAATGGTTGGCGGAGGTAGTGATGGCTCTTCAGATCTTTGTGCAAGAGTTTGCATCATCGACCAGTATGAAAGGATAATCTTTCACGCTTATGTTAAATTACAACTTCCAGTTACGAACTACAGGTAATCATATGATGAAAAAATCTTCCAGATCTATACTCGGTGTTACTTACAGTCACACTACAATTGCATTGCATACTAGATATGGATGTGGATTTGAAATCTGGAAAACTCTTCTTTCAGGTATGAAACAACTGGAATACGACCAGAATTTTTAAGGGATGCAATGCCATTGAGACAAGTCCAGAGAAAAATTCAAGATTATTTGTGCAATGGAGAACCAATATGGCAAATCCGTTCTACAGGAGGAAAAGCCCGGATCCTTGTGGGTCATGGCCTGGATCATGATCTCAAGTGTTTGGAAATTGAGTATCCAGCAATAATGATCAGGCAAGACATTTCTTTTAGCTAAAATAAAGAACACTTGCTTACTGCAGTCGCAAAAAATTGCTCTAGGAATCATGCTACGGATTATCAAAATATAGACGCTAAAGCATTGCCGCTAGAAAATTTTCTGACACGTATTGTATTAATGAATTATCCACAGGGATACAGCAAAATATCCTCCACTAATGAAAACCAGCAAGCTCGGCAACTCCCTCAAGTATTTGACAAAAGCATACCTTGGGTATGTAGCTAAGCTTAATTATATCTAAATTGTTTACACTTGTCATTAAATACGATCTAATTGTGAATGGAAATTGAATGATATCTTGAAGCTACGACATTCAAACGGGCATGCAAGATCCCTACGAAGACTGTGTTGCGACAATGCGACTTTACATGAGAATGAGATATCAGAACCACAATGCGGAAGACTATCCCCTCGCTGCTGCAGACCCGCAGAACCGCAACAATTTTGCATCATGGCGGCAAAACGAGCTTGAGAGGATGACTCCGGAAAGATTGTTGGCTATCTCAGGGTCTGACTACTATTGCTGGTGCTTGGATAACACCACCCAAATCCATTAAAGAAATTTGGAGAAGGGGTAGATATGTTTAGATGTGGCTTAATACAAACAAATATTATTAGAGCACAATATTTAAACTTTCATCATAAAATTAATTGCATTGTAAGCTACAGCATTACAAAACGTGCGTATTAATGTATTCCAATTCATTAAATAATAAATGAATATTTTAAACTTATTATTACGGGCTTTCTTTTACTACTTCAGTGTGGATATGTAACCTCTGGTATCAGGATGGATGGTCGGGAAATTGCTGCATTTATGACGTCTAGCTGAACAGATTTCTGCTTCAAATATGAAAATTTTGACAAAAATAAATAAACAGGAAGTAATACATTTTAGCTGTCGTGTTGTTCTGATTCAGTATACTCTCTCTGAAAACTTTACTGGATGTTAATTTCCAGAAAATGTGGTGCTCCTATCATCTAACTGTACTATTTTTGTCCTGAATTAGTTTAATTTTGTTATAATAGAGCAACATATGGGGCTCACTTGAGATGGATCTGTAGCTCTTTTTAAATCAAGGTTGAACTGAATGGAGTGGAGACAATCAAAACTTTTAGCGTCTTCTTATTAACAAAGAAATTTAAATTAACACACACAAATGTATGTATATAAGGAGATTCTTAAGTGGAGCGGCTTCATTGTTCTACATGTGAATCTTGTGATTTAAAAAAGCGCAAAACAAAGTGATGCGTGTAGATATAAAAAAATATGTCGATGTAAAAAAATAATATAAGAATATTTGTGTAACTTTATTTTAAACTACAGGCCCACAAATGAGGCCGTAGACTGGTCCACTTCAGAATTTTCCATTTATATATGTATATCAAGATAGGAAAATGCTTCACCTTTTCCTCTTCTCTTGTTCTGAACAATAATGCGATATATTGTTCTTGCCCCAAGGAGGAAATGGCAATAAGCGTAAGCAAGATATTGTATTACTGCCTAGAAAAATTTTATGTTTTATTTCCTCTTGCTAACCCGTTTTTACACTCATTTTACCCGTGCCTTATATTGGATTACAAATCTAAGTGCTCACGCTAAAGGATGCATAACTAGTCTAAACAACATGAAAGCTGGTCTACGTTATTGTTACATTACCGTCCTTCCTGAGCGAACAACTGGTAAGGTGAGTCACCTTAATAACAATAATAATATCTTAACCAAAAAAGTCTAAAATGTTTCCAAATTAAGAGAAAAATGTTTATAAAAATATTTTACATGAGAACAATATCCAAAAAATCTACAAACAAATTGGGAACTTCGGAGAAGTGTTAAATTCAAGTTTTATTTTATTAAAAAAAAAGTTCCCCAAACCACCCCCTGACGCGGGCCCCAACCAAACCAAAAAAAAAAAAGTGAAAATTACAGCTCCGTATACAGTTTCAACATTCTTTATGAATACAAGTTCATTTCAATCACAGTTGCAGATGTATAAGGTAAATAGATACCCAAACAAATTAAAACTACAGTGATCTGGAAGTGCAAAGGCCATAACCAGATATGAGAGAACTTGATGCTGGGGCAGCAAATGCAAGAAAGGACATCGACACAGCTGTGCTTGCCATATTTCTGAATTTGTCCTTCCCCAGTTTGATTCCCAGTCCTCAACTCGAGTGGCCGCAGAAGATGATGCTGATATTAGAAGATAGGAAATCGTCAGTTATTTCAAACAATATCCCCAATAAATTTACTCCCCACTTGCATAAGCATAAGGTGGATAATCAAGTCTAATCATTATCCAGTACAAATAAAAAACACATATTAATCTTAAGGAAGAAATACTTGATAAAATAGAAAGTTATTCTACTTGTGCAAAAATTATAGCCTTCCATTTTATTCCCTCCAAATTGAAGGCATGCCTGGGATACCATGCCCATATTCCAGTATTATAGACTAGTTAAAACAAAAGGGACAAACAAGAAACTTATTTTCAAACTAATTATATGGCCTTCTCGCATGGCTTCTGCAGGAGATCATAGATATAATTTAATTGAAGGAAGTGACAATTTTCCAAGATTTTAGTCTGCCATGCCAATACCACCTCAATCAAAACAGTTCTGACAATATTACTATCAGAACACTGATTATGAAGAACTTTCACATCTCTGCGTACTAAGCAATCAGATTATTTGTAATGGCACCAAGAAAATTTGAAACAATCGAATAGATTAACCACCAATGCACTTATGCAACATTGATGGACACCAACAAAGTGGGATTCTTCCTTCTTCTTCTGCTTTTTATTATAGTATTCTTCAACTTCATTGGAAGCTAATGATACTTTGTACTAGTGACACAAAAATTCAAAAGTTTTCTCCTTTTATTTTATTAAAAAAAAAAAAAGGAGGAGGCTCGGCATCAACTAGATCATCAGCATACATAAATATATATACAAATATATATATATACACAAATATATATATATATATATATATATATATATATATATATATAAAAGTAAAGAGAAAGTGCGATGGACTTGCCTGATCAATAGCAAAATCGAAATAATATAAAAAACGATGCAGAAGAATTGACTTGCTGGTACAGAATTGGTAGCTCATATTCAACGCCTGTACTCCTGATTATACAAATTTTATGACGTTCACTAACAGAAAGTTCCTGAGATATTCACACAAATTGTACAACTCTTACTACAGTACTCAGATACTGGCTATCAGCAGACTCAGGATAAATAAGTTAAAAAGAAAAATCCTCAGTTTCAGTAGAACAAGAGTGATATTCTACTAGCACATAGGAAATGGGATATGTTTAAAAAAAAAAAGTGTGAAATCTGAATTCCTTGTAACGGTCGAATGGATCAAGTGCCCAACCTTGACTTTTATCAGCAGCCATCACCGATAATGAAACCCAACTGCATAAAGACCCAAAAACGCTGAATGCTAAAGCCATCTTCTTCACCATTTGCTCTCTCTTTACCTTCCTCAGAACAGCGACGGCAGAGTAATCTCCGCCCACTTCCTCCAACCGTCCCACCTTCCTCCACACTTGAGCTTCTGCCACCTGGATAAGCCATCTTCGATACCCGATAAGAGCACGTCCACGATATACCGAGTGATCGACGGGCCCAGCGCCCTAGGCGTAGGCGGCAATTTCCCAGGTGGATTCTGCGGGTTTTCTCTTCTCTTTGAATTGGGGCCGGGAGAAGCGAGGTATGATGCGAGTAAATCGATGATATGTCAGGGAGTATTCTTGAGACCTTTTTTGCAGCGTAGGCGGGTTATACTCTCCGGTCTCCGCTATTAATATGTTTTAAAGAGCCCACATCTAAATCTTCTATTTCTGAGCTATTGAATTGAGGAGGGTCGTTGTTTTCAATTGTTTTTAACTTGGTTTAAGAGATCGTTGAATAGAGTTTGACTTGGAACCGAAATTGAATACTTGATTTAGCTGGGCGGAATAACGGAGTTGACTGGTGAAGGCCGAAGAATGAAGAGTGAGTGTGAGACATTGAAATAGAATAATGAATAACCGAACACCCACCCAATGGCCAAAGACAACGACGGTCTTGGCAGTTTCACTTGTACAACAGAGCACCAATTGCAAATCAAAAGGACCGTACTCACTGGAAGTTTCTAGCCGCTGTATTTACTGAGAAGCAACTGGTCTTGAGTCGTAGAATTGCACGAGGTTTGATATCTCTTACCAAATTGAGAAATCCATTGGCTTTAACATGAAGTTGTTCAATTTGAATTAAACGAGGCCAAAAACCAGAACACTTGCACAGTTGCTTTCAAGTCAAATGGTGTTAGCAGCAAGCAGCAACCCAGTCAAATTGCGCCATTGGGGAAAACATATTAAATAACCAGTCCCCTACTCCACTTGACATATTCCTTTCTCGTACTTAAACCACCTGCTTTGCGGCTTGTCTAATACACATGATGTTAACTGAATTATGTTACCCTTGGGTGCAAAATCTTGCTAATTGACCTGAATAAAATTCCGCAATTTCAAATGGAAATTTCTGGACATAAACTTCATCCGACAGTTAAGTAACATGGGCGGTTAAGAGAGGACAATAAAGGAGGTGGGAGGAAATCTCATGCAAATTATGACCCAACAATTACAGTTCTACTAACCACGAGAGAGAGAGAGAGAGAGAGAGAGAGAGACATCACACGCTACAGTTTCATATTTTCTCATCAACTACATGGAGAAGTTCTCTCAAATTGTGAGAAGTATTCACGCGCTTCATGGTAACGATCTAAGACAACGTTATACAAGGGATGAACTTGTTCCAATAAATTAGAATAAGGGCCCAATACATCTCTAGGCAATGGTGGAGAATCAGCATCCTCAGACGAGCAATATTGACAAATGGACAAGCCGCTTAAACAATAACATGTGTGATAATGATCCCTACCCTTACCAGGTTTGTCTCTGAACCCTGCTTCCTCCTGCATCAACCACATCATAAAGAACCCAAAATGTGAGGTCTTACTTAAAAAGGAAGAAGTTAAATAATAAAAAAAAGGCGTGGGCAGCGGGGGTACCTTCAGCTCATAAACTTAGGGAAGAGCTAAGGGGGAAAATATAAAAGGAGATACATCTATTACTATCAATGACGCTGGTGACTGGTATATACTTGGACTTAATACCTGTGAACACAAAAGAAGATATTGCTGCAAATGCATGCTGCTGAAAATAGGTCTCATTGGTCTCTTGCTGATAAAATCAAGGCCAATATCAGCTAAACTAACTGGATGAGAAGCATTATCTTGCCCTGCAGCAAACGAATTAAGAACACAAAAGTAAGCGCATGTATGCCAAAAAAAAAATTCCTGTTTATTTTGTTGAGGTAAGAGGAAGAGAGTAGTCAACGTTCCCAGGAACGAAAAGTCACAAACTAAATACCAAAAGAAATAGATAGTATGGAGTAAATGGTAGAGATTACAATATTAAAATTAATTTACCTTCTTTCGTAACAGGGGATGAAGTTCCTGCCATGCCTCCTTCTTCATCAGATGTACCTGATGTTTCGGAATCATGAAAATTCTCAAAGTTGCACTCAAAGTCTGAAGCATTTGGCAGCCCTAATTGTTCACAAACAACTGATTGCAATCTTTGTACTATTGCAGCCACTCCTCCCTGATAAGTCTCTTATTAACCACTTAACAAGTTGCAATAGAAATTTCACAAGACAAAAAAATGCTGGCAATCACCTGCCAAAATGAATAGCAGCCATCAACCAATTTATTTGTTCTGCCTTGAAATCCACCTTCCACACCTTGTCTAAAGACAACCCAGTCCTGGCATAATGATACATACGATCACATAATAATAAAAATAATTAGTTTGTAACATATCTAGCAACAAGGCTTCTATAAAAGAGCATATAAAATCAAGTGTCATATTGTTAAGAAGATAGATTGTTCCTAATTTAATAGTAACAAGCCTATATTTACACAGAAATCATTGACACAAAATAGCGATGGCACCATGGTAAAACACAACATACTGAATATCCATAGGGAAAATAAGTTCAAACAGAAACCCATTGAAAAGAATTGAGTTTAAAAGGGACAAAAAAAAAAAAGGTAGATAGAGAGAGAGAGAGTCTCACAATCAAAGCGGGCAAGTCCAAACGATGAATCTCATTGATCAGAACCATTGCCGCTAAACCACAGAATGTGTACCTAGTTTGCAATCCAAAAAAGGGAATCAGGTCTCCAAAGGTTACTTTAATTACGTCGACACCTAAAAAACAGGTGACCGCACAAGAAATCCACATAGAGTGCAGGAAGAAAAGGGAATTTGTTAAAGATCAACCAGAAAGCAAATTGTTTTTTTTAAGACAAATAAGTCAACCTAGTTAGGAGTCTCATATTAGTTGACAAACAACAATATATCATTGACCAAGAATGAAAACCGTTAACCAAGGTAACAAACAAATTTAGGACTTCTTTTGCGATTTATAACTTTGATACTTTGACACATAGCCATTTATAACTGTCCAAACAAACAATGCACGCACAAAATGTCTTCAGGACACAACAATTCAGTGCATCCAAAATATGCCATATTCCAGTTTTTCCAAAAAGAAACAGAAATGTTATGTACATCGCCTGGGTTGCACTGCATCTATGTTTCATGTTCATGTCTAGATTCTACACCTAGTATTAGGGGATCCACAGTAAGTAAATAACCAACATGGACATAATTAATATAACAGCAGCATGTAGCTTACCCTCCATGAGCCTCAGAACCTGGTTCACCAGCTATTCCACCTTCATAAGTCTGGCAACTGCGGGTGTAAAACACGGTTCCATGTCAAGGAAAGTTAACATCAACCGAGTGGAACTAAGCTTGAATTCACAAAAGATCCATCCCATAAAAGGTAACATCATCCAAATTCTTTTAACTTTTTTTACTAAGTCGTGCATATACTAACTACAACAAGCTAATAAACTTTACTGCAGAAATGACAGAAGTGCGCCATTACAAATATTTCATCCATCTGAGCTTAGTTGTGGGCCTCTTACAATCACACTCCATTAATAAAACAATTCTAGGGAATGTTGGAGATCAAATGCTTCTTGCAAGAGAAGAAATGTGAGTCCAAATGTTCCTCACAGAATCATAAATTTATGATGTGATCACGGTGATTTACAACTAATCCATCACAAATGTCGATGAGTTCATGTTTGCATTTTTATCACCAAACACTCATAACCCAGTAATACCTGAACATACTTCTTCAACATTGGGCTTGCTATGTTCAAAACGACAAGTTTTTTCCCATAAAATGTGAGCACTACCAAACAAATTCATCATACATTTATTATTAATCATATGAAGATAAACCATGGATTATGCATTATCTAGAAAGTCGAAGTGGAGCAACTTATCCATTTAAACCCAAGGAAATAATCATACAACTTATGTAAAGCCAGGCAGTGTCTATAAAGGAAATCCAAACATTTGCACAGTGAAGAACACCGAAGCAGGAGAAAGACGAGCAAATCAACTAACAATTCGTAGATGATTAATGGAAGCTTAGAAAGAAATTAAAATATGCACATGATAGTGAAAGCAGCTTCCCAAGATACACAAACTCAATGCAGTGCATTAAAATCTTCAAGAAATTACATAACTGAATTCCACTTTCTCTATGGTGGACAATGATTTTATAAAGGCCATAGGAACCATGGCGGTTTTGCAGGAACTTCGTTCGTTTTTTGCACCACTTACATCAAGTTATAAATCGTTTGTGTCATGCATTCATCAAAAACTCTAAAGGATCCAACAAAAGGAGACAAAAGACAATTACATAGAGA
Source organism: Mitragyna speciosa (assembly GCA_024721245.1). Lineage (NCBI taxonomy): Eukaryota > Viridiplantae > Streptophyta > Magnoliopsida > Gentianales > Rubiaceae > Mitragyna > Mitragyna speciosa. The sequence continues at coordinate 25,510,160 of CM045562.1, read as the reverse complement.
ACCAATCAAAATCAAAATAGGTTTGCAAGCACTGAATGCAAATCACAATAAGTTTAACCATGAGTCAATGTCGAAACACAGAGTGCTGAAAACCCACCTTAAAATGTAGTCTCCAACATTTCGAATCAGCTCAACATCCAAAATGTTCAAAACACTTGCCACCTAAATGACACAAAACTTATAGAAAAGGTCACTTGAAGTTGCCCAGGCAACATTAAAAATAGGGCAATTAGTAGCCAGAAAAGATATTTGAGAGTACATTCAGTGCACCAAACATAGTACTCAATCAAACAAAGTAATCAAAGATAACAAACCATTTTTAATTTAAACATGAAAATATTTCACCAGACAGGAGGACAGAATTTATGCAACTGTAAGTGAATTTTTTGATCAAATGCCGGTAAACATGTTTTAGCATTATCCCCTTTCCTCCATGTAAGATTTTACATTTACATCCCTTCACCCTTAAAGGTACCCAGTAAGCAAAGGCAGTACAGGAAGGGGTATCTAAGTGCGTGTACAAGGCTTGTCATTACCAGAAAGAGTGCTCAAACTTACAGAAATGGCAGTGTAGCAAGCTCGAACATCTACTTCACCACCATCATGCATCCTGAGAGAGGGGGTGGGGGAGAGGCAGAGAGAGGGAGAGAGAGGGAGAGAGAGCAATTATGCTTAAGATGATATCGAAACAAGACAACAATATTTCATTCACTAGTACAAATGAACTGTTTCAATTCCGCCTCTGAAAAAATAAAAATTGATTATATACTCGTATGAGAAATCATGTCAAACCTGAATCCTCCACTTGCATCTTTCATACGCAGCAAAAATGAGTGCAACTTTCCCCTGTAGTTAGAAAATTGAAATCAAAATTTATCGAGTACTATAAGAAGATTAGCTGAACTACATGAAACACAATGTATTGTCACATACCTATTAATGGATGACAGAGACCTCTGACCACCCAGAGTTATAAGTGAGTTAACTGCAGCATAAGTTGTTGCAAGATGAGGCATCTGAGAGAAACCATCCAAACAGATTAATATTTCATGAGGAAATAAATTCTAGTGAGCTACCTGATAATTCTCAAAGCAAAAACTTCAAACGAGGCAAAACAGTGCTCTCATAAATATGAGATTTCAGGACATTGATGGACGAAGAATTCTAGTGGCAATGTAATTGCTTCGCAATATGCTTAGATACTTGGTTCAGCTGGTTGTAACTACAATCTACAGTATTCTTCAACAAAGCACAAAGATCGTGAAAAATGATGATTCAGCTGGTACGCATAGTAGAACAACAATATGCTTCATGTCTTTCTAACATTTTAACAAAGAGAAGTAAAAGAGACACGGGCAAGGTCCCTGAGTATGGAAAACAAAGCAAAATCCTGAAAGCTGAGCAATTATTTCAACTGTTAATGAACATAAGTCATTAAATCAACAGACAAATATGAGGAAAAAGGCAAAAGTCAAACTAGCAGTGATAGAACTATTCCCAAACTAAAAAGAAAGAACTTGCCTGACCAGGTCCACCACCATATCCACCATCTGGGTCCTGCAAAATAACAGTTAAAGTGAAATTCATAAACAATATGCCAGAACAAGCTATTTGGACATACAGATTCTCCAGACCTAAGTTCAATACTGTGCAAACTTGTGCAAATGATTATGACAACTATCTCATAACACGAAATTATGTTGAGTTATCGAAATATGCATTCCAACTCCCAAGGTTGACTCTCACTCTCAAGACCACTGTGCTTGCACTTCCAACCGAATGGCAAAGAACAATAAAAACTCTTATAACCGTAGAGTAATACAGAATATTGAAGCAGGCAACTAAAACAAACCTGGCAGCGCCTGAGAAATTCAATCGTATTATGTTCCAGTACAGCATCTACTGAATCTCCCAATAAAGCAATTGAGTGAAGTATCCAATAACAAATCCAAGGTCGACTGCAAATACACAATATCAAAACTTAAACTTATAGAGTAACTTTTCAATGACGATACAAATACCCAATTTCGTCCAAAGTCACGTGGAATAAATGGATTCAATTGCAGTTACTTTTGAAGCATAGAACATCCTACGGTAATTTTCAAACTTCGGAAACAACAATTCCTGAAAATATTTTTTTTTTTTTAAATAACGATAACAATAACAATAACGAATAGTAAAGAAGAGAAGGGGGTACAGCTAATACTTGGCATCGAGAACGGAGAAAGATGGACCAAGCTGGAGAAGGCCGCGGGTGAGGTATTGAATATGACTTTCACGTCGAATCTCCAAGCTGCTTTTGCAAATAGTAATAAGTCAGTCAAACAACAGTCATCAATTCAGAATATGAAACTGTCCAGTAACTGAAGGCAGCAAAAACAGTACACAATTCCGACAGCTAAGGATGAATACTGGATGGTAAAAACTAATAAGGATTCAATAATCTTACTAATAAAACCCTAGGTTGCGAGAAAGGAAATAACGGAGGAACTAACAGGACGGATTGGGCGTTAGGAGGAAGGCTGCCGAAGTAGGCGTAGAGATGTCTAATCTTGTCCTCAACCATCCATTGTTCTTCTTGACTTTTGGTCCCAGTCGATCTCCGCTCCATCTCCCGATCGATCGCTACTACTGCTGCTGCTCCTCACCGCAATCCTTTTCTTTGTTTTTTTTTTTTTTTTGTTTCCTATTTTGCTTATTCCAGTTTCTTTTTTTTCTCTCAGCTATGTTTGAAGGAAATGGTGAGAAAATAAAATTGTAAGGGAGGAAATGATGAGAAAAGAAAAGAAAGGAAATGATTTTAAGGTGTTTTTTGGTTAGGAGTAAGGAAGTAAAATAAGGAAAATTTTATTTATTTTTTTTTTTTTGGAAGAAAGTAAATGAAAAGAAAAGAAAGAAAATGAAATAAAAAATTGACTTATTTTGACTAAAAAATTTTCCTTCTAAAATTGGGAGGAAAATGAAAATTCTTTCTTTTTTTTTTCTCTCACTTTCTTTTCTCTTCTTTTCTTTTCTATTCCAACTCTCAAACTAAGCCTCATTATGTTTGGGACGAAAGAAATAGAGAGAAAAAAAAAATGAAAGGATTTTAAAGTATTTTTTTATTTGGGAGTAAGAAGAAAAATAAGGAAAATTTTACTTAACCATTTTCCTTTGTTTGGAAGGAATGAAAGGGAAAGAAAAGAAAGAAAATAGAAAGAAAAGTTGACTTGTTTTAGCCAAAAAAATTTCCTTTCAAATTTGAGAGAAAAATGAAAAAAAAAGAAAGGAAAGTTGCTTCTCTTTTTTTTATTTTCTCTCACTTTCTTTTCTCTTCTTTTATTTTCTATCCCAACTCTCAAACTAAGCCTTACACTATTTTGGAAGGAAGGAAATGGAATGATTTTATAGTTTTCTTTTGTCTGGGAGTAATGAAGGAAGTAAAGGAAGGAAAATAAGAGAAAATTTACTTAAATAATTTTATTTTTTTTTGGAGAAAGGAAAGGGGAAGAAAAGAAAGGAAATGAAAGGAAAAATTGGCATGTTTTGGACAAAAAAATTTCCTCTTAAAATTGGAAAGAAAATGATGAAAAAGAAAAAAAAAACTTCATTCTCTTCTTGACTTTCCTCTCCTTAATCTTGCCCTTGAGTCTGGGCCTTGGCGTTGCGTGATTCTTACTGAACGTTTTTAACAAAAAAACTATTTCTATCCCATCGAGCATCTCCAGACTTTTTGTTTTTTTAATAAATCATATGCACGAATAAAGAATTAGTATTAATAGAATTTGAACCTAATATATGAGAAAGAGTGACCTCACGCGACCTTCTATTCATACCCAACATCCCCCAACATCTCCAGACTTAGACCTCACCTTGACGTTGATTCGACTCGATATCGAATGGTTATCGGTTTTTCTATTATTAATTTTTTATATTCTTCTAGGAAACATATTCCCAATTTCAAACTAAACTTTACCTCGACGGGTAAATTAACCAAACTAAATTTTTGTATCTTTTTTGCATTAAAAAAATAACATCCCATCTTCATATACTATAAAGCATGCTCAAGTTTCATGATCGCAAAAATTAAAAAATATATATATTAGTGAGACCTGAAAAAAATAATTATAAGATCCTACAAAATAACATTAAGAGAACAACATTGAAAATTATTTTAAAAAAACTACAAAATATGATGAATTGGATTGAAAGGTTTTTTCGATTTTCAGTGTAAATTGGTGAAAAGAAATTAGAGAAATAAATATGGTGAGCTGTTATGAGAAACGAGGACCGAGGGAAAATTAAAAAAGATTAATTAAATAGTTATAAACTATGCTACTGTTACTTAGAGCGGTTAGTCAATATGCAAGACCTAATAGCCATTAATTAATAAAAAGTTCGTTCATTTATTCTGTTATTCAATTTTCAAGAAGTAAAAATCAAATCCAAACCATTTTACCTAATATTTGGTATTAGTTTTAAAATAGTTTAACTGATAATCGATTAATCAATATCTAATATACAAGCTAAAATGGTTCGGTTGGTTTATTTAGTTAATCCAAATTGTAAACACCTCTGCGTCCTAGTTTGGTTTGATGTATTAACTAATCAAGTTAAACATAAAAAGAAAAAAAAAATTAGGGTGGGTCAAAATTTCAAACTTGGATCAATAATATTATATTTTGAAATTTATATACATAAAAAAAATCAAATGACTTTAATTTGACTAGAACTCGATTTGATAAATGTTTATTTGAATTAAATTAAAAAACAATGAAGTCAATTTTAAATACTATAATTAATATGTAATTTCAAACGCGTTAATAAGCAAACATGATTGAACATTATTACAGGCCTGTTCTCAATAGATTTTTTAACTAATTTTTAGATTATAGATTAACAATAATATGTGTTACTAGTGTTATCAATTAAATCTCAAATTAGATTTTAGATTTTTTTAGATTAAATCTCAAATTAGATTTTTTTAGATTTTAGATTTTAGATAGTGTTATCAATTAAATCCAATTTGAGATTTAATTGATAACACTATTAATATAGATTATTATTAATTTATAATCTAAAAACTAGTTAAAAAATTTATTAAGAATGGGCCCTACATTCCATTTGATTAAGCCCAATTGCAATTCCATGCAAACTCACACAATTGTATAAAATAGTAATAAAGTGAAAGCTTTTCTCCAAAAAATTATTTGTCGTGCTCACACAGTTTTAGCATTAATAAAATGAAAAAGAGAACGGTAAATAATAAATAGGGTATAAATTTAATGTACTCATTGAGATGAGACCACCATTTAAAATGAAGAAAAGGAAAAGAAAGTATCTCACTCGCTAAAGAATGAATAAAATAAATGTCAAGAAAGTATTTTTTGCGCGTGTCAATTGGATCTGATAGGGAAGAAAAAGAAAAAGAAAGGAAATATTAATATATCATTCAAAATGGGAATGAAAAGAAATAAAAGAAAATTGTCAAATTATAAATTAATTTGTTAAAAAGGAACTTAGTTAAAAATATGTTTCATTTCCATCCGGTTTAGTCTACTTTTAGTTAGACGAAAATTAAACTTAAACAAAACAACTACACCCAATCTTTCTTTTTGCTCTATTCTTATTCTTTTATTTCCCTCCTTAAAAATTAACTCAAATACTTGCCATTCCTCTCATTCCACTCCCTCCTATTATTTCAACACAAAAAGATACATAAGAAAGGCTGTGATAAGTTAAACTCGAATGCAATATGCCTACACTTGTTAAACTCCTTCAGTCTTCCACAAGCTCCACAGCAAAGACGAAATATGTCAAAATGTATGATTTAGTTTTCGAGAATGTATAACATAATGTACAAATTGTACACAACGCAACATGTAAATTATGTATTGAAAAAAGTCCATACTCCTATCCAATTTTGATATTTTCATGTGATATCAGAAATGTAGGTGAATTTATGCTTTCAGCATATGTGCAGCAACAAAACAGAATTGTATGACGATTCCCTTTTTGCCTTCCTTAGTTTAATTTGGAGTTTATGAATTTATTACTTTTTGTTGCGGTGGATGGTTTTTCTTTATTTTCCATTAAAAAAAATCGTAACGCAATACTATTAATACTCTTAATTAAAATTGAATAACCTAAGTATAGTATTTTTGAAAATTGCTCTCAATGCGATATAATCCACTTCCTCAAAAAAAAAAAAAAAAAAAAAGCGATTAATCCACATGTCGTACGCACTTAGCATTGTATCGGCATTATGTCGCAGGGAATTTCCGCACGACCTTATTGACTTATTGACTTGATAGGATGGCTTTGATTTTTGGCTAACAAAATCTTCTGGCCATATCCTCAAAAAAAAAAAAAAAAAAAAAAGTCTTCTGGCCATGTTCACTCGTCTAGTAGGATGAACTGAACGGCACATTTTACCTTTATTCGAAGTCCCCTAGATTTTTTGGTTTTCAAGGTTTAAACTTTTATTTAGTTCTTAAATTATTACTTAAAAAATTCGAACAGAAAAAAAATAAAAGAATACGAAGAATTTCAAAAACTTTATTCCGCGGACGAATCTGCTTCTGCTTCATTATGTTCATTTCTAAAATTGCTTCTTCTTTTTTTCCAACTAGTACTTGATCTTTACGTGTACATAATGAAGCCAGTAAATTTTAAGCGCTGGAAAGGTTATTCAACCGTCATCGAAACGCCGCACTAGTATTAATTTGGACTTTTTGATTAGATATTTTGCGTTAGTTCATCGTTTATGGGCATGGTAGATTTTGTATTGAAATAAAAGTAGATGGGTAAAATTACAGTTGTTAAAAATAAGATATTAAATTAATGAAAAGAAGCGTAACTAAATTCAATTGTTATGAAGAAATAAACGAATAACATTACCGAGTTAATGGAAGGGACTAAGTTCAATCCAAGACATCATAAACTTGTATGGTTTCACATATGACTCTGTTTGTTTTGTTATATATTTTAGAAATATATTTTTTGAAAATTTTAAATATATTTTTTAATCAAAATTTTTATCTTGTTGAAATATTTATTGTGAAAAAATTTTAAAATTATTACAATAATATTTTTTTGTAAAACGCATCCAATGGGTCAAGAAATTTATCTTTTAACGTTTGGCAAGATTTCAGTTTGGAACGAATGATTGTTAATTTGATCTCTGCTAAAGTTAAAGTTTCACGGAGTAAAGAAAACTTTTTGAAAGGTTGAGAGACACATCCTTTCAGGAGCAAAGGGAATCTTCATAAAATAAAATAAAAAGCAAAGGGTATCAAACTTGCCATCAAAACTATGGAGACTACATAAGCACGTGGTCTATGAAGCCCATTCGAAGAGTGACTAGGCGGAAAAGTATACAATACACCACGTGTATTATTACGTGTTATATTATAATTAATAATTTATCATCATGTGATAATGGTGAGTTATATCTTGTATTATTTAGCGATGTCTGATTAGTTCTAGTGTACCACGTGGCACGCTACCTGGCGCGTGTGGTGCACGCAATACTCACTCGTGACTAGGCCACAAGGCGTGCTTTGGAAAGAGTGAAAGCACAATCCGCAGCCCTCAATCATGCTCTAGACTGGCGTCTCTTCAGGATAAGGTTGGATGTTCCTGCATCACATGTGCGAGAAGACATTTGACTTAACTATACTTTTCAACTATTGAGAATTGTTCAAAAGAACAGTGAAGTTCACGAGAGTTGGGACTACGCCAATAATTGAAGTACAAGCCCCAATTGTTAATACGGTTAATTACACTTTGCCCCACTGAAAGTGGGGTTAATGGACACTTTATTTCTCTGAACACAAAAAATATGTACTTCGTACTAAAGATTTTTTGTTATATTTTTATTAATTTTAATTTTTTAAAAGACTAAACTGTCCTTATAATTACACGTCTATTGACAAATATACTCATAGGTATTAAAACTTACTTTTTTTCTTATTTTATCCTATGCATATCTATCGTGCATGTAGAATAAAAGTTTTTATATATAATTTTAAAAAATAAATATTTTGAAAGAATTTGTACACATTTTCTAACCAATGTTTTCAGAATCAGACCGGCTAGTGAATCGGAAGAGACAATGTTCACGGTCAAACTGGTTCGATCCGACCGATTCGACCAGTGGTTTAGCCGTTTTTCTTTATTTTTTTTTAATTTCACTATTTGTATAAGCAAATTTCTTAAAAATATTACTTGAAACTTGAAAAATCATAAATATCATCACAAAATTTTTCATAATTTCATTACAAATATAAACAAGGATTTTATTACAACTTCTCCCATACTCTATTGTCAAGGGAAAGAAATCTTCAATTGACTCCCACCACTGCTATCTAGTTTTTCAATTAGCTCCAACAACATGATTTGTATAACTTTCATCTCGTCTTTTAGCTTTGTGTGACAAATGAAATTAGCAAGTATTTTTTGAATACCTTTTGTTGCTAGGCAAATTCACCCTATTTTACCAAGAAATAACTGCCAAGAAAAAGGAAAAAGAAAAATTATTAGATAAGTTGAGTGCTAAATGAGTAAGTCCAATTGTGTGTGTGTGCGCGTGAGAGAGAGAGAGAGTTTCCAAGTCAGGATACAACAAATATCAATATTATACACTTATCCTCCCTTGCCAAGGAATGACTGCAAATCCCGTAAAAAATAATTTAAGAAAAAAAGGGACAGGAAGCTCAATGAGCAAAGCTTCTATATTATTGTTACCACTAGGTTTGGATTTTTACAATAGTTATGTTCATCAACAAAATCATCTAATGACTTCAATTTATCACATAGCTAACTAACGTACCCATTCATTCCTGATTTCATTTACTTGAATGGAAAACCAAAAAAAAAAAAAACAAAAGGAATCTCTAAAAGCATTTTTCTACTTAACACCTCTTAACTTAAGAAAGTTTCTCTTCTATGTCATTCCCAAGCAATTGATGGGGACGCAGAGCAGGACAAAATCAAGGCAAATGACTAAGATCCCTGCAAAGTTTGGAAAGGTACAAACTTAAGTAGCTTGTAACCTCTGCATTAAAAAATCTGTCTATCTCTATTGAACCTGTCACAGCAAGGTTGCAATAAATACATAACCACTATATCAATAGTCTAATGTTTGATTAACATAGTAATTATAGATAAAATAAAGAAGTTTTTACACCAATTATTAGACTACCCAATTATTGAATCATCTTGGAAGTTCAAGTTTTAAAACTTACTCAAACATTCAACACAAAAATCTAGTTGCATGTACGTGAGAAAAATGCAGAAAATTTCCTATATTAACATGCAATATAATCAGCCAACTTCACATGTGAATTTTTTTCCAACCCAAATAAACAGTCATCTAGAAGTATAAAACAATAGCTTACAAAAACATAAAATCGCTACTAATCATTCATTAGAGTGGATGTTCTGTTCACATCATTTATTTCCAAAACTTTCAAGATGAAAAAAAAAATATTTTCCTTTTTTTCAATATTGATTAAACTAGAGAACATTGACGGAATAGAATTAAAACTCTGCTCCCACATGCCAAGGTTCTGAAAATCCAAATAGGTACCATGTAATCTAAACTCACGAACTCCTAAACCTACGAAAGATCATTAACTTGATCACTTCCTCAAGAATTTTACTGCCATTATATGTCCTGGACATAATTTATCTAATTAAAAAACATTGATCTCATAAAAAAAAACTCAAAAAATTCACCAATAACAATAAGCCAATAATAGGCGTCAAGACTATAGCTCTTAACTCAGGTAGCCCACCACAGATGTTAAATAGTAAATCAGAGCCATTATCGTCACTATCATCCAATCTCTTCATTGCTACAGATTCACGCAAATCATACACTGAATACAATATGCCAAAAAAAAAAAAGAGAGAGAAAGAATCATACCGAATTTGTCGAATCGCTCTAAGTTTGACTAAAAAATGGGCTTGAATTAGGGCAAAGCAATTGGGGAAAGGAACGACGGTGAGAGTTAGGGGGCTGAAGTGAATGAAGCGGCGGTGATTGAGAAATGGGTTTTGTTTTGTGTTAGGGTTCTTTTTTTTAATTTGATTTGTTGTCCAAATTTTGAAAATTTTGAAAAAAACCCCTATACAAGGTTCTTATGGTTTTTTTCAGTTCACACATTTAGACCGATTTGTAACGGTTTTTAGTCTTTCACCAGCTTTTGTATAGAGCCGGACCAGTGACCTGGTCGATTCCCAGTTGAACTAGCTGGTTCTAAAAACACTGTTTCTAACTAACCACATAAAATGCATAAAAAGTTTTGTCATATAATGCTTTATGTATAATATTTCAATTTGTGAAATTTTTTTAAATTTTGTATAACGGCAATGACATATCTTTCGCGTTATATTCAAAACATTAAAGTTTTATATCCAAATTTTTATGCATTGGATATACAAGGCAAATAAATTGATAGAATTTTGAGTTAAAATTAATATTAACGTGCATAATATATTAAATGTAATGTAAACAAATAAATAGTTAAAATTGATATTAATGCAGCATATTATATTAAACATAATATAAAATCTCATATACAAAGACAAGAGCTAAAATTGATAGTAAGGAAATATAGTATATTAAAGGGATAATTTCACATTCCTTCCTTGAGGTTTGTCATAACTGTATGTACCCTCTCTCGGTTTTCAAAATTATACTTATACACCTGTGTTTATACTTTTTTATAACAAGATTTTTAATAATGTAATCGAAAAACACCAACCAAATACCTTAAAATACTCTTAATTGCTTTAAAAAATAATAAATCTTAAAAAAATAAATTATTTAGTCCATAAAAATGTCAAAGTACTAATATTGTTATACCACGTTTTCAATCTCCATCAGATTTTATTTTTCAAAACCAATTATCTTACTAATCTAAACAAATAATTTTATCTATCAAAATCTTATAAATAAATATATTAGTAAGAAAGGGATGACTAATTTAATAACAAAAAAACACGCGTAAATAACCTTGAGAGGCCTTATTAGAAGGTAAAAAAACTCAAATTTTAGGATTTTTTTTAAACTTATTTGTTGTTTTTAAAAGCAATTAAAGGTATTTTAGAATGCTAGTGATATTTTTAGTTTATACTATCAAAACTGATTTTTTTTTTGTTATTAAAAATATAAACATAGGGAGTGTATATGCAATTTTTAAAACTTGAGGGGAGGTAGGTGAAATTATAGGCAAATCTCAGAAAGGTATGTGAAATTATCCCTATATTAAACATATTAAATTAATTAAAATTCTATCATCTTAATGGTTATATATATAAATATATAAAAATTTATATATAAAGCTTTAATATTTTCAATATAACACGAAAGATATTTTATTGCAATTATGCAAATATTAAAATTTTGTCACAAATTGAAATATTATTCGTGAAATATTATACGATAAAACTTTTTATGTATCTGATATGGTTAGTTAAAAACCAATACAAATTTTTCAAATTTTTATTTTTTAAAATTATATACAGAAACTTTTATTATACGAGCATGATAGACATGTATGGGATAAAATTAAAAAAAAATTAATGCCTATGAGTATATTTGTCAATAGACATGCAATTATAAGGGCAATTTAGACATTTAACAGTTTCTACAAAATGATGTTAATAAAAAAAAACCCAAAAGTCTTTGGTGCAAAGTGTATATTTTTGTATTTAGGAGGACAAAGTGTCTATTACTCCCATTTTCATGGGGACAAAGTGTAATTAACCCTTGTTAATAACTCGATCAAATTTCATTTCACAATTAATTAATAAAATATACATATAAGTTGATATTGGTAAATTACGTTTGGTGAGAAGTACTTGGGATTGAAAATGGGATTAAAACCCATAATGGGAGTTGGGTTAGAGGGCTGGGATATGGAATCTGGGAATGAACCCTAAAAATTTGGATTTCCTCAAATCCCAACCATTTTGGGGGGTTTTGTCAAAACTCAAATTTAATTTTCAAATTTGTAGACACACATATGTGCACATGCATACATGCGCACACACACATATACGTACGTATGTATATATACATATATGTACGCGTGTGTGTATATATTGATTTATATACACACGCATATACATATAAATATACCTACGTTTATACATACATGTATATATACATACGTACAAATATATATATTTGTGTATATATATATACGCACTCATATGCATATACATATATCTAAGTATATATGTACACACATATATATACATACATATGTATATATATATTTATAAATATTTATTTATTTATACATATACACACATGCATATACATATACATATAATAACAATACTCATTCGAGATATTGAACCAATCACATGTATTGAAATCGGAAGTTTCATTCTAAATTCAAGATAAATTATTCAAGATAAATTATTCAGATTCCTAATTGTGAATCAAACGCCTCCTAACTTCAAAAATTGAGCCCAACCCCGGGGTCAACAACCAACACACATTAAAAAAAAAAAAAAAAGAGTTACGGTGAACTTGACTGTGCCATGCCCTATAATAACTCCGATAAGCTCAACTAAAATGTATTAAAAACTCATAAAGAAATCAGATTAAACTGGTTCACTGCAGTTTTCACTTAATTTTTAGAATTATATCGCACCTTTCTATGAGTTTCAATCCTCTTTTTCCTTTTCTTTTGGGGTTAAACTTAAAAGTAAATGAAAAAACTGTTCTTTTCACGATCGCCGTTCCAGATGATATTTTGGTCTGCGTATTATGTAGTACATACGTACTAAACGCAATACGGATAAGGATGAGCAGAAAATACATACCATGACCAAGAACGAGTTAGCCTCAACGTGTTAGTTGATTCAGCCTATAAAATGGACAGGTGAGAATGAGAAGGACTGTCGGTAGCAACTCAGCCATAAATTTACACAAAACAACCGCCTGGCTAGTGAGCTTAACATTCATAACATTAATAATCCACCGCTTTACTCTTTCCCTTTCGGGACTTGCCTCAATCAAACTTTACTACCGTTGTCCTTTTCTATTCTGGGGGAAGTTTCGATGATGAAGCGTGTAGCTGCTTCTGCAATTCGTGCTTTTACATCTTCAGGGAATTCAAGTTCATCTGTCCTGACCAGAAACCTTCATGTAAGCAACATTTTTTTTTCCTTTTTTGAAGTTTTTGAAGTTTCTCTTATTTCAAGTTTCTATGAACTAATCTTTTTTAGGTGGCCTAGGTTGTGGAACTCTGATCTCTATAAAGTATAAACCTTGTACGTGCCGGCACTCTCGAGCCCTCCCTTGTTACTTCACCAAAACCCAGATACCAATTCATTATTCATCTAACAACTGTTTATTTTATTTTATTTTGTCAGTGGACCGTGGAAGCTCAAAATTTTTTGAAATTTTACTCAATATTTTGCCTTTTTATTTTCAATTGGAACGGTTGCTTGCGGTGTCAGGACTAGTGTATACTGGACAGTGGAAAGTCTCTACTCGTCAGAATAAGGATAAACACAGAGAAAACAGAGGCTCCCTTGAGGAAGAAGATTTTTTCCTAGTATTATTTAAACATATTTTTCTATCTAACAAGCATATATTATATTAGTATTATTCTTCTAAATATTATAATATTTATAAAACAACGCAATCCAAACGTCCGAGTAACGATGGTGACATGGCTTTGACGGCCATTTCTATGTTTATTTTCTCCCCACGTGTGTATGCAAGAATGGGGTAGAATGGAAAGCCGTTTTCTTTTATTATATTTTCACGTCTGGTATTGATAATTTAAGTTGAAAAAGTTTTTCTTACTTGGAATGTCATTCAAGCTTTTTCGTAGAATTCTATTTCTCAACAAAATTTAGGGAAAGACCATTGCAACTCCATCTTGAAAAGACCTTAAAAATAAGAGTCGATTTTATCCTCATATTTTTTTTTGCTAATTTTTTTAACCTAGCATACATTTACTAATTTTTTATTTTTAATATTTTAAAAAATTAGGTTTTTAGTAATTTCAATTAATAATTTTTTATAATTTTTAAATCACAATCAGTTTAATATGTGCATAGAAATTTTTTTTCTTTTTGCTATAAAAATGTTATTTTTAATTTTTATGCAAATGTGTAAAAACTAAACTTTTTATAAATTCAATTAAATTGTGAATGTGGTTTCATTTTTAATTTTTTCACATTTTTAATTATAATGCTAATAATTATAAAAACATTAACATTAATTAAAGAGTATAATTAATTTAATTTTAGCAAGAATATTAAAAATTTTAAAATTAAAAATATTAAAGTCTTTTGTAGGCATAAAATTACAAACAGACAAATAAAAATATGATATATTCTAGTGCAAAGAATTAAGGACAATTGAGTCAAATGAATATATATTTTATTCAATTCTAACATCTAAATATAATTATAAAAAATACTAGAAAAGAATAGACATTTCATTCTGACTTGGGTTACCAAATAATTGACTGAAAATTTTTTGACAGTCCATTATGGGAGAAAAAGCATTTGGGGTGGAAAATTCTTTCTATTTTGGACCATTCCAGTTTACCAAACATGAGGCTCTATTTTTACGGTGTGAAAATGTTTAAATACATCCAATCAACGGTTTCACTCGTAGGCTTTGAGGTCTAAGCATTCATCATTATGCTTACACAGGTGGGATCGCATATCTAATTCACCTAAAAATCTCCCTATTACTTGACATTGATAATTGACAAATAAATATTTTCCTCCTTAAAAATAGTCAGTTTTGGTCCGTTAATGCCTTCTAATATACAGAAGGCTTGTTTTAAATAGATTTTGATTATTGTGAAAACTTATTTTAAAATAGTTAAAAATCATATACTTTTAATTTAAATTTAAAATTTTAAAAATTAATACAAAAAAAGCATTTGATAACATTACAAAATAAATTTTTTAAATCAGAAGTTAAAAATATAATAGGAAAAAAAAAAAAAAAAACTGTTGACATGCCCAGAGTCTATCCATCTCCTTTTAGTTGCCAAGGTCATTGGGTCCAATTTCGCCTATGCTGGTTATACCTCAATAACAGCTAAACATTGGGTGCAATTTTGCCCGTGCTAGTTATAACGCAATAAATGCTATACATTTGATAGCTTTATTCCTTTATTTTAGTGATGCATCAAGAATGTGATTCTGAATGGAATGAGCATTCCATTGTGTATACACAAACTCAAAAATTTGTAACTCTGCAAACAGGCTTCTTCTGGCAGCAAAAAGATTGTCGGTGTGTTCTACAAGGCTAATGAATATGCAGCAAAGAATCCCAATTTTCTTGGCTGCGTAGAAAATGCTTTGGGCATCCGTGACTGGCTGGAATCACAAGGCCATCAGTACATAGTCACTCCTGACAAAGATAGACCAGATTGTGGTAAGCAATTCAGTATGATATGTTCTATAAATATGCCTACTTAGCAAAATCATAACTCTTAATTAGCTTAGATGTTGTCTTCACCTTGAGTGGTTTAAGTGAAATGTACTTTTAGATTCTGAACTTTAATTGACTACGCTACAATTGCTGCGAGGTAAAGTGTATGGCATTGCTTCTTTGTAAATTATTGGCATTAGGCATGTTTTTGGTATTTTTCTTCATGGAGATTATTTGTTTGTCTAATACAGACCAGTGTTCCACCTAAAAAATGGGTTTGAGTACAAACTTTTGGTGTTTTACCCCTAAGTTTGGTCATGTAATTAACCCCAAGTAACGGCTTCTGACAAATTTGAAGATAACATCTTTTCCTTTGCCTGTATTCATGTCTCATTTGCAGAACTTGAGAAACATATTCCTGACCTCCATGTGCTGATAACTACCCCGTTCCATCCCGCCTATGTCACTGCTGAAAGGATCAAGAAGGCAAAAAATCTGCAACTGTTGCTGACAGCTGGAATTGGCTCGGATCATATTGATCTGAAAGCTGCCGCAGATGCTAAGTTAACAGTTGCAGAGGTCACTGGGAGTAATGTGGTCTCAGTTGCAGAAGATGAACTGATGAGGATCCTCATTCTTGTTCGTAATTTTGTGCCTGGATACCAGCAAGTTGTCAGTGGGGACTGGAATGTTGCGGCTATTGCTTACAGATCTTATGATCTTGAAGGCAAGACTGTTGGAACCGTTGGTGCTGGGCGTATAGGAAAACTTTTACTGCAGAGGTTGAAACCTTTCAACTGCAATCTTTTGTATCATGATCGGATCAAGATGGCTCCTGAGTTGGAGAAAGAGATTGGAGCCAAATTCGAGGAAGATCTTGATGTGATGCTGCCCAAATGTGACATAGTGGTTATTAATATGCCTCTCACAGAGAATACAAAGTAAGTTAAGATGATCTTTCTTTGTTTTGGAGAATTTCAAAGTAGTTATTGTTTTCAACTCTTTCTACATTTTGACTTCAATTGTTTTCAAAACCATGGGAATTTGTAATCCGTTGTTTATAGAGTACATGCGTGGATTTGCATGCTATCGGGAAACAAGTCCATGAACTTACTACTATTGGACTTTATGGGCGTCAATTTGATTGATGAAGTCTAATTTCCAATTGTCAACTACAACTTTTGCTTTCGAAATCATGCGCTGAGGAAAGATTTGTGAATGTTTTCTTTACATAAATGCTATTAATATGTCATACACTATAAACGATCAATTTCGGAATTTACAGGTATCTTTTAGTCCTCCCGCTGGTGTATGTTTCAGACAAGAAACAGGGTCGATGCACTTTTCTTTATTGTGAAACTTGTTGCTTGATCTCTTACGCATACTTATATTACCACTAATGCATGACAATTGCCAAACGTGGACGTGACTAAATTCAGTTGCCCATTATATTTTGCACACTTATCACAAATGCTATTTTTGGTTCAGAGGGATGTTCAACAAAGACAGAATTTCCAAGCTGAAGAAGGGAGTTTTGATTGTAAACAATGCTCGAGGAGCAATCATGGACACACAAGCAGTCGTTGATGGTTGTTCTAGTGGACACATTGCAGGTGACATTAGCATCAATTTTATCAAAATTTCCAACGGCTGCAAGGATATGAGTTTTATGATACTTTAGTTATCCGAAAGAGAGAAATTGGTTCTCTTTACTCTCTCTATTAAGTTTTGAAATCATAACATGGGAAAGGAGCATCTCTAGTGGTTTTTGCCAAGTTTGTTTAATCAACTAGGCACAAAAGTTTAGCATCATAACGTCCCTTCTTAAGCCGTTCTTTCATCTTTTTTTGTGCCAATATTAGGTTACAGTGGAGATGTTTGGAATCCACAACCAGCTCCAAAGGACCATCCTTGGCGTTACATGCCAAACCATGCAATGACACCTCATATTTCGGGCACAACTATTGATGGACAGGTAATATACCTTCTCCATTTAAGGTGCATACTTGGGTGGTGACATGATGAGATGTAAATGGACAGAACTAGAATCCTGGTAAAGCATGAGTTTGCTCAATTAGTATCCAATTTTGATACAGAATGAGTACCGGGATTCTAATCTAAAGTCAAATTCATTGTATGCTTTTTCTGCAGATGATTAGTTTTTTAATTGGAAATATACTAAAATGCATATTGTCCAGTGCCTAACTGCGTTCTTTTCCTTTATTTTCTCTTTCTTTTTAACTTCAATTTTTGCTTTCATTTTATTAAAACTGAGAACTGGACTCTAAATAACACCAATAACTGTTGTCAAAGAGTCGTGCTCAGTTGACTTTTGCTAGGCTCACATCGAAGTTTAAAATTCATTCCTATAATTTTGTTTGATAATGATGCAGATACGGTATGCAGCCGGAGTGAAGGACATGCTGGAGAGGTACTTCAAGGGAGAAGATTTCCCCCCTCAAAATTACATCGTCAAGGATGGAGAACTTGCCAGCCAGTATCGTTAAATTATATTTGCAAGCCACTCTGATGTTTGCAATAATTGACAAACTCAATGAAGTAGCAGATAAAATAAATTGGCATTCGTGGTTCTCGTCCCTTTCTGAAAAATATGTAATGCTTTCTTGTTTTTGGGTAATAAAATATATGTAATGATTCCAAGTTGTATTTATTTTGGTTGCAGCATCAAGTGTATTTGCAAGGTGAGTCGAAAACCTCGTAGTAGTATTTCTATTGAACTCTGGCTGTAAGAAAACACAACGTTTGAAAGGAGCATTACTTCTATGAACTTTGTTGATATCTGCTTTTGTGGATTTTTCCAGAAACTCTTCGGTATTAAAATAAGAATTCGGTCTTTTGCAATTTGCATCCCGTGCATGTAGATTTTTTCGCTTGGGCCTTTTAAAAGATTAATAATAAAAACAGGTCATCTCAGCTCATTGAACAACTTTACTTTTGTCCTTGTTTGTGAGATCATTTTTCGAATTATATAATGAGGCAAATTAACGTATGCTATCATTTTCTCGAATTAAAGTTGTAAATAAATTTTCGACAAAAGAAAGGGAAAAATTAATTTTTTTTTATAAAACAACGTTATTTTAGTTCAACTAAATATATTTTAGCCCACGAAGAATTGCAAACGGGACAATTTGAGTTGTTTTCCTTTTAGTTTTCTTTTGGGATTTTCATGTATATGAACTCTTTCTTTATTATTTGGAAATTATAAAATAAGCTTTGGCTTTTATACGCGTTGCACGGCCGCCTCTGTTTTTTATTTTATTTTATTTTAAATTTTCTGACTTTTTATAGTGCTGTTCAAAAGGAATAACTCGAATGCAGATCCCGGGTAGGCCGCAGGCCGTGCAGGGACTTAAAACGTGGACGGCCAAGATTTTCTGAGAGGAAGCGGTAGATCAACGGTCGAAGATCCAACTACCTTTCGTTCAAAAAGCGACTAACAAGGTCGCACCAGACGTTTTACGCAACACTGTATAAACAAAAGCAGCAGATCCTGTGAATCCATTTCTCTTCTCGCTTGCTCGCTCTCTATTTTTCTCCGACTTATCTCAAGGTGATTTCCGATGCATCATTAATCTTTTTTACTTGTGCGAGAACTGCGTAACTTTCTCTAATCCATTTATTTTGTTTCGATTCGTTCCGATCTGAAAATTAGGGTTTGGTTTCATATTTTTGCTGGCATGAAATCTGTTCCCGCTTTGCATATCTGTTTATTGGTTAATTAGTTTTAATTTCTAAATATTTAATTTGTTATTTAATGGATCAAAGATTAATTTGATTTTTATTTGTGAATTGATCAAACGTATAGGAATCTGTTTCCTATTTGCTATTTGTTTAGCTTATCAATTAACAGACGGTATTAAGGATTGCATACATTTTGCAGCTACCGAGCATTTTCTTGCACCCTTGGATGATACAGGTTGATTAATGAATAATCCATGTGGCTGTCCTTTGATTATTGTTGATCAGTCTGTTCTAATAAATAATGTTGATGTGCCTTCTGTGATTGGGAGTTTCCTAGAACAATGCTACGCGCAGTCTGTTTATATACATGTTGACACACAGTCGAATGAGGAGAAGAGCATCGCCTTTAGATGTAATTTTGACTTATTTTCTCGATTTGAGTGTCATCTAGCACTTGCAAGTAGCTGTAGAGAGTGTTGTTTGTATTATGTTATTATGTTTGTAATTATCAGTAGGATTGTTACTGTTTGCTTTATGTTTAAGCAAACGCATTTGTTATACTTGATATTAGATCAAATGCCCAATTTTGGAGGAACAATTTAGGTATGTTCTGCGATTTAAAAAAACACACTATTTGATGGGGTTAATTTTTTGATGCTTCACGTGCTAGATTTTCTTTCACAATGGCGGAAAACAAAACTATGAGGAAACCAGTGTTTATCAAGGTAGATCAGCTACGGCCTGGTACAAATGGACACAATCTGGTAGCAAAGGTGGTTAGTTCTAAGATGGTATTGCAAAAGGGCCGTCCAGATGGACCCCAAGTGCGTCAAATGCGAATTGCGGAATGCTTGGTTGGGGATGAAACTGGGACAATTGTCTTTACTGCCAGGAATGAGCAAGGTATCATTGTGGAAATCAGTAATTTGGTTTTTGTTAAATATTATGGGCTGTAGGATGGATTTCAAATTCATAAAATGGTTTAGATCATTTGAAAATTCATTTGTTGTTTCCTGGAATACTGCAAGAGAAAGGAGCATTATAGGCTCCATTTCATATGTTCAATCGACTATTTCGTTATGATGGTTGATATAATTTATGTTCGCGAGAACTTTTATGACTGTTATTTAGAGTTTTACAAATGCAGGTACTGGTATATAAAAATTCTTGGTTAATGGAAACAAACTGATTTTCTTTTACCCTAGTTCACACATCCTTCTCAGTTACTCAGCTTGAATTTGGGAACATGTTGTATCTTACCTTAGCTTTCCCTTCTATTGTTCTTTTGGGTGGGGAAGCAGGAAAGCAAGTTGCAGCTGAATTTTATTTTTCCCTATTTAGTATTTCAGTTAATTGATTGTTTATAACAGTTTCTGTGTAGTTGAGTTTGATTTTTTTCTTTTGGTTACATTTCTTATTTGCAGTGGATTTGATGAAGCCTGGTGCTACCATAATTTTGCGTAATGCGAAAATTGACATGTTCAAAGGTTCAATGAGGCTTGCTGTTGATAAGTGGGGTCGAGTAGAAGTGACTGAACCAGCCAGTTTTGTTGTCAAAGAAGATAATAACCTCTCACTGGTTGAATATGAGCTTGTCAATGTTGTTGAGGAATGACTCGTATATGATCCCATTAGCTCTCTGGAATCAAACAATCAGTAAACCTGGCATGATAAGGACTCTGGTTTTAGGAGGTTGGCAAAGGCGTAATATGTTGTTCTCCAAATGCTCTTAGTTTTGCTTGATGCGCATGAATTTCTGGTTAGAAGAAGATTCTCGTGAAGTTAATTGTATGGGAGGAAATATGATTATTCCATGATGGTGGCTATCAAGGAAGCTGGTCGATAGATATGATGTCGTTTCGTACTTCTTGGTTGATCCTTATAGTGAGTTTGGATAAAGAAGCTTTGTTTATTGTTCACATAACATGCGCCTGGATTTTGTGAAATGTATGAATATTAAGGTTTATAAATTTGTGGTTTGCTATTTTGGCCATTCTTATCTATCTGCTCTATTTTAGATGAACATTAAAGTTGGCGACCGCTTATTGCTATTCTTGTTATATAACGGTCAATACTACTGATAAGTGAGAAGAGGGTTATCCATTGGTACAAATCACATGATAAAGTAACAGAACGCGGAAATGTTTGGCAGCGATGTGTTTGAAATAATAATTGAGCCTGCAAAGAATCAATCATACGCATGTTGAAGTTGCAAAACATTAATAGCCTCTCTATTGGACCCCCAAAAAAAAAAAAAAAAAAAAAAGAGAGGAGAGAGAGAGAGAGAGAGAGCTTGGAGGAACGGGGAATGCTGTAACGAATCAATATTTAGTGAAATGGGAGTGTACCAAAACTTTTTGGGCCAAGTCCAGTAACATCGACCAACAAAGCCCAGTACTGCTGGCACAGTCGTTCATCGTGTAGCTCGGAGTCTCACTGGAGCAAGTAGCCTAGGGTTTTGGGAAACAGAGAGAGGTTTTAAAAAGAGAGAAGGAAGTAGGAAAAAGAAAAAAAAAATGGCAGTCCAATTGCGCAAGAAGATTACTTCAGCGATCTCCGTCTTGGACCAAGACCTTCTTGAGTTCTGTCCCTCTTACATCTCCACTTTCGGTTGCCTCTGGCTCATCTAAGCTTAGTGGACTCTCAGCCAACTTGCCGTCCCATGCCTCTCGCCTCTCCCGTCGCCACCATCTTTTCCTCAAGTCCAGGTACACCTTTGAGCTTTTGATTATATGTACTTTCTACTTGTCTCAGTTTTCTGATTCATTTTTGCCATACCATTTCGCAACATCTCTGTTTTCTGTTATTCTTTTTTTGGGTTATATAAGGTTGGGGTTTTGATGGGTGCAGGCTACCGGTGGAACTGGGCTGCGGTGAGTCATTAATGCCTTTTCACTCCGTCACTGCTTCTGCATTGCTAAAATCCATGCTGTCTTCAGAAGTTGGGCAGTGGGGTTGTCTCTCGGAAGGTACTTGCTTTATTCTTCTAGCTTAAGCAATGAATTTTCACGGCCTCTTTTTGTCTTCTTGTTGTCTTCATTGTTTGTATGTGTACTGTCATCGATTGTGTTCATGGAGGCCTCGGAATCAGTTGGTCTTCTCAACCTATCGTTCAACAGATAATGGACTAGTAATCTCAGTAGGTTAATAAGGGGATTCCTTCCTTGTGTTATTAACACTGAAGGTGTTTGGGTATGCGCTAGATTTTTTGGGGGGCTCAAGACGTGACCAGCAATGCTCAGATAGTTGTATCAATCTATAAGGATTCAGGAATGTCTGTGCTACTGTTTTCTGATCCACGGGCACATTTGTCAGATAGAGATTAGAGGTTGATTTTAGAATTTTTGTAAGTCTTCTCATTTGGTGTAGCACAGTTTGAAGAATTCATAGTTAGGGGAAACTTTGCCATAGTCATATAATTTGTCATGGTTATTTATATAGTTTCTGAGTCAATCAGTTCATAAATGATTTTTGCTTCCTGATGTACATGCATGTAAATATTCTGTTGTACTCCCATAGAAGACTGCGTGAAGTATGTCTATTGATTTATATGTGGAAATTGACTTATTTGAAGGAATCCTATATCTCTTCCTCAGTTTATTATGTAAATGTTACCGTCTGAACATGTGAAAAATGTTGTCTAATAATAGTTAATGTGGATAATTTCTGCTTTCCAACGAGAAGCATGTGTTAATGAACAAGTAACTTTGTCTTGAAATAATATGAGCAGCGCGTAGAAACAATATAAGTGCAGCACATACAAAAAAGTAGAGAATGCCTTTTTGATCTTTTTTGGGCTTAAAGAAGTTAAAAGAATTTATAGATCCATGGTGCTTTTAGTCTGCCTCGGTGGTTGCATGTGCCTGGGTGTATAGACAGACAGAGAATAAATATTGGATGGCTGCGGAGAATCTTGCTTGTTTCTGTAAATATAGTCAATCACTCCAAAAATCATTTTAGAAATGTCATTTTTTTCTCAAAATTAAAAGAATCTGGTGGCATGTCTATATTTATGATGTTCACATTGTATGCTGTATTGAATGTAACAAGAGGAATTTCTGAAACTCACAAGTTATGCTCAATGGTTTCGGTTACACTGTTTCTCTCTTCTTTCCATGACAGGATTTGCAACACCACTATAACAGGGCCTTTGAATCACTCATCTCTCGAAACTCTTGGAACGATACTAATGACAATTGTATTCTATCTTTTGCTCTTTTTATCGCAAGAATAAGATTCTTGTAACTCTCAATGAACATTAATGCGGGGTGTGCCATAAAGTGATCTAACATGCTCCTTCGCAATATGGGAAATTCAGTAGTTGCGATGCGGTTATTTATTCTTGCTTTTTTTTTTCAGCTGGTATTTAACTCATTTTCTTTGGCTGGTTTATAATTAGCTGTCTTGATGTTTTAGCTGGTGATCTATATGATTATAGGTGCTAGTTTAGTCAGGAGATTGATTTCTTTTGTTTGGATATGATCTTGAGAGTAACCTTACTTATTTCCTTATTAACTATATTTTCTGTTTAAAATTGTCTGTCTACCTGTGCTTACAAGTGGTCCATATTATTGTAGTTGATGGTATGATAATGAGACATGACTGTCTTGGTTGGATGTTGTATTCTGATTCATTCAGTTGAGTGATCTCCTTCATGATTTTTCACTTGCAAGTCTGAAAGATCTTGGATGTTTCATAGGATGAGGTAGGAAAATTATGGTTCCAGTTGATTTTGGCCTTGTTGCACAAAGGAGAACTTTGTGGAGCTACCATGAAATTGGAAGAGAATTAAAGCCTACAATTTCATTGCAATAGAAGAAGTATTGAAAGGGTGCAGAAAAAGATTTTTGGCTATAGTAGAAAAATGGGTTGAAAGAGTGTTGTTATCTATGGTACCATAAGGGGCAAAAAGTCTCTTGTACTTCAAATTTAATTGAACTCGGTATGAGTGTACGTCCATGGGCAAATTTGTTGAAATATTGCCCCAAAAAAAGAAAATTCGGCATTTATAGGTGTCAGAAAATTTTTTTTGGCATCTAAAGCCGCCACATTTGGGAAACACGGCGCTGAATTTTTTTTTTAATTTGTCATGCTCCGCGTTTCCTAAACGCGGCGCATGAATAGTAACCTCGTTTGGGAAACGCGGCGTTACTGTTCACGTACTTTTTTACTGTTCACTTTTACTTTTTTTTTTTTTTAACAGAATAGATAAGTGTTTAAGATTTTTTGTATTATTGTTTAGATAGATTTATAGGATTTAAGTAAAAGTAATCAAGGTAATTCAATATTTGAATTGAAAAATTTTAGATTTAAAAATAATAAAGCTATAAACACCAAATTTTGATATACCTACTAAATTTTCTAATATCTTGTGAGCCATTTTTTATTTTTCAGAATGTGAAATTTGGTTTTTAGAGAAAGTATGCAAAAGTCTTCCGAAAAATTGTAATTTCAGCACGTAAATATATTTTTTGTCAAATTTTTATTTTTAAATTCATATTTATACCATCGTACAAATTTCTAAATTTTGAAATTTTTCTAGATGAATCACTATTTTTCTAGGTATTACGTCAGTTCAAGGACAAAATAATCATTTCAATTTTTGAATACCTTTTTTTGGCTATTTTTGAATCCCAAACTCATATTTCATACTTTTACATATATTCTAAATTTGTGATAATTTTTCGGAGTTCAAAAACTATTTTTTCTATAATGCATACATACCTTGAGGCAAAATCGTTATTTTTTTTGTACCTGAAAAATTATCACAAATATAAATTGTGCTTAAAATTATGAAATATGAATTTAAGATTCTAAAAAAAATTGAAAATAACTATTTTGCCCTTGAATTGACGTGGTACACAAAAAAATAGTAGTTCATCTAAAAAAATTACAAAATTTAGAAATTTGTACAAGGGTATAAAATATGAATTTAAAAATAAAAAATTGACCAAAAAGGTATTTACGTGCTGAAATTACAATTTTACCAGAAGACTTTTGCACACTTTCTCTAAAAACTAGATTTCGCATTCGAAAAATAAAAAATGACCCACAAGATATTAGAAAATTTAGTGGTATATCAAAATTTGGTATTTATAGCTTTATTATTTTTAAATCTAAAATTCTTCAATTCAAATATTGAACTACCTCGATTACTTTTACTTAAATCCTATAAATCTACCTAAACAATAATACAAAAAACCTTAAACACTTACCTATTCTGTAAAAAAAAAAAAAAAAAAGTGAACAGTAAAAAAGTACGTGAACAGTAACCGCCGCGTTTCCCAAACGCGGCTACTGTTCATGCGCCGCATTTGGGAAACGCGGCGCATGACAAATTAAAAAAAAAATTTCAGCGCCGCGTTTCCCAAATGCGGCGCCTTTAGATGCCAAAAATTTTTTTCTGACACTTATAAATGCCGAATTTTCTTTTTTTGGGATAATATTTCAACAAATTTGCCATGTCCATGGGATCCCTCTCAAAATAAGAGACATATATAGCTTCAAGAGCTACTTCGGCTCAGCTTCCACTGGAATTGGTGTGGCAGAAGCTCTTAATTTTGCCCCTTTTTGTGAGTTGGACACACCAACTCTGCATGAGAGTATTAAAAGATAGCTAAGTGTTGACAATAGTTTACTTCACAAGACCTGCAACCTTATGTAATCGACTCTAAGGACAGCGATGTTTTCTAGTATAGAGCTATTGATCATCTCAGTCAACCAAACGGTAAACTAACAGGTTTGATACAAGACTCGTCCAATCAAATGCACATGTGTGAGAGACCAACAAGCCTCTCTTGCTTCATTCATCCTTGCTATAAAAGTTTCCTCCTCAACCTACCCTTCCAATATCTCCTCCTATTTGAGCACACCCACAGCTAACCAATAATACATAGCATATACAAAGGGAGATTTTTCTTGAATGGGCCCATGGATCTAACGGTGGATAAATAAGTTATCGAGATTCAGTAAACTTTATCAAGCCTTAATGGTGAGCCCACAGCTAACCAATGATACATAGTATATATATAAAGGGAGATTTTTTTAAGTGGGCCAGTAGATTCAATGGTGGATAAATTAGTTATTAAGGTTCAGTGAAACTCACCAAGCCTTGATGGTTCACATTTCACCATTGTATCGGTAAACTAGGTTCATATAAGAAGGCACCTATAAAGGTCTCCTGACTACCCATAGACAAAATATCCAAATCAATCCACATTCCAACAAGGTTAAAGCCCACGAGATAAAAGCAAATGATGGAATATAGCAGCTAATTGGAAAAACAATGAAAAGTCCACAATTTAATGATCAGGAACGAACTCTACTACTTCCCGGAGGAGGTTAAGGGTTTGAATTTCACAAACATCATTCTTTTTTTTTCTTCATTATAACAGTGTAGATTGATTAAAAAAAAAAAATCAACTTTTGCAATATAAGAGCAGAAAATGATTCGTAAATGTTCATACATGGCCTCGTCGTTCTCGATATTCATAAAGAGCTTTTGAATCATTAACGGAACGTTTCTTTCCAACTGTCGTTCTAATTTCAGCAAAATCGATTGAATCACTGCTAAAGCCTTCTTCATCGCTGAAAGTTCTGGCTACAAGGCCAATGACAGGTAGTGAACCAATGACTTTGTTGGCAAAACCGGAGAGGGTGTTGCTTTATACCAAGGAAGCTTTAGCGAGCAAAGGCTCCATTGCAATTTCCAGCTTTAGGCCTACTTGGGACCCGTAGAGATGGCGCAAGTTAATAACAAAAAAAGAAAAAAGTAAAAAGATTGCAGAGCACTGTTGATGACGGCAGAAATTAAGAACCATTACATTTAAATTTTTTAGCAATTTGTTCTTTTTTCTTTTTCTGAATACAAGAAAATTTTGTCACACACAAGTTTCTTAGTTTTAGATTACATAATTTTCTAATCGAGTTTGACACCACAAATGAAAAATAAAAAAAATGGAGGACCGGAAAGATGTCACAACCTTGAATTTCCCACTAGTACTAGTATTATCTTATGGGTGCAACATCACTCGAACCGCAAAAGTTGGGTTACGTCCGCGCGAACTTTTTAAAATGTCCCTGCCATTTCCCCAAAATCCAAATGGAGAGGATCGCAATCGTATTTGTTTACTGGTTTTTGGCCATACATCCCATCACTCGTGGGGTGGTCTTCCGCAATTGGTACAACGAAAACACTAATCTAATCAATTTTCGCCCTCGTGGCGTACTGCTTAATAATACTGCCCTTGTACTGCTGCACATCTACCAAAACACTCGAAACAAAAAGCGCATGCTTTTGGCGGCAGCTTTACAACAAAACAACGCTAATCTCACTCCTCAGTTCCATCACCTTGCCCAACTTTCTGCAAAATCAACCAAATCCAAATCAAATCAAATCAATATATATAAATGTTGTAAGCCTGCTTCAACACTCCCCCTACAAGGCAAGTACCACCACCAAGTACCAACTCTTCCCATTCTCTTCCTCCTTTGCCTTTTTCAATTCGCAAAAGATGTGCACTATTTGTTACGCTTTTGAATTAACTCCTGTTTTTTCTTCTTTATCTCATCGTCCGAAATCAATTTCATCGAAAACCTAATTTGCTTGCGTCTATCTATTAATATACTCCTTTAGATTTTGGTCTTGGGTTTGTTTTGCTGTTATCTGTATGTTTGTATCGGAAATGGTTAACAGTTAGAAAGTGTTGGCGTTACAGAGGGAGAGAGAGAGAGGAGAATGGGGTCGTACAGCAACGATGACGTCACATCCTCGCCGAGTTACAACTTCATCTCCTCTCAAGATCTGAGATTCTCCAAGCACGTTTATGACAATGTCCACGGCAACATTTATATTGATCCGGTAGCCTCCCCTTCTTCTGCTGTGATTTTTGTGTACTCTGTTATAATTTATTTTTCTTTTATATTTAAATGAATTTGGTACTTGTTAATAATATAGCGGTTGAAGTTGTAAAATGAGCTAATTTTGATTGTAGTTAGTTCAAGTTATGGACTGAATTGATTGGATGCTCCAACTCTCTCGGTATCTTTTTATTGACCTAAATACAATGATATATCCTCCTTTAAGCCTAACTAAGTTTAAGTAAATAAAGTTCGTAGTCCTTCAACGTTGCTTTTTCCATTTGTATTTCAACTGTTATGTTTTTGCTTCTTTTTTTTTTTAATAAATTTTTGGTCCATAATCTCTGTCTCGCGGCTGCAATGATGTAATTTTGACACGTTACGGTTGCAGATTTCCTTGAAGTTCATTGACACCGAACATTTTCAAAGGTAAGTTTGAATCATATGTCTCTCATATCTACTGGTATTATTATGAATTTCTTGTCCATTCTCCACTTTTAAACCTGCATTCCATTTATTTTTACACGTCGTTGATTATATCTTTTCATGCATTTGGCTGTCTAAAAATGGTAGTTGCTGACTTGATATTTTCTTCTACTTGAAGGCTTCGTGATCTTAAACAGCTAGGTGAGCTCTCATATGTGTGTGCGTGGTAAGCAGTTTTGTTTGTTGTTGGAATCATATTTCTATTTAGTCAAATTCTTTGGCATGTTTTAGGCTTGGCGCACATGGTTTATCCAGGAGCTGTGCATTCTAGATTTGAACATTCACTTGGAGTCTATCGGCTTGCTGGTGAGGCTGTTCATCAACTCAATACCCACCAAGTATGATATCTGTATAATCTAGCAATTGTAATAACTGAACTTCAAACTTATGGCTAAGTGTTCTTAGCATAATAGATACTCGTTTTTCTAGGGCTTGGAGCTTGATATTGATAGCTTTGATGTACAGACAGTGAAACTTGCTGGTAAGTATTTTAAGTAGACTATCATCCTTGTCAGGGAAAAAAGGAATTGTATTTGAATAATTTGTAATCTCTATAAGCTGATTCTTTCCTGTTTTAAATATCTATTGCGACTTTATTGATGTTTCATTTCAACTGGTAGGGCTCTTGCATGATATTGGTCATGGGCCTTTTAGTCACTTGTTTGAGCGGGAGTTTCTTCCCATGGTTCTCAAGGGATCTGAATGGTAATCATATTTATGGGAAGCACCTCTTTCTTCTTGTCTAACTTCTAAATAGCCTCTTAGCTAGTGAATTGTTGTTTTCCTTTTAATGCTAGAGTAACGACTCCATTGAAGTGTTGTTCCCAGACACTTCCCTTGCTTTTTTGTTTCTCTTTTTTGTCCTCTAGAGTAACGACTCCATTGAAGTGTTGTTCCCGGACACTTCCTTTGCTTTTTTGTTTCCCTTTTTCGTCCTAGGGCTATTTATTTGGCAATCTTCTGTTCATATCAATATAATGGTTCTTATATATGAGATAAAAAATTTTCACGGAACACTGTCAGGCATTAGTGACATAATCCTCTGTTTTATTATTCCATTATAGGTCTCACGAGCGAATGTCGGTGGACGTAATTGAACATATGGTTGATGAGCATCATATTGATATTGACTCTGAAAGAATTAAACGAGTCCAGGTAGGCTGATTTTACTGGAAAAATTGATATTCCAGAATTCCATCCTTTCTTGCCTCGGATGCATGATTTTCTGTTATTGGTTGCCCCCAAATCTTTGATCTTGCAGCAAATATCTTTTAAGGCAACTTATTGATGCAAATATATGTTACTGTTCAGCTGCAAATTTAACTTGACAACTGTTTATGCCAGAAGCTTGGTTAAAGTAGTTTTACACTACTCAATTGAAGGGAAGAGTACTTGAGTACAAATTTAATATTTTGATTTCGCCAACTAGAAGCTAGCTCCTTGATTGGTTCTCATGGTGCTTTTGTTGTTTTGTCTTTTAACTGTTAGTGGATTTAAGAATTTTTGTTTATACTCGGCAACTATACTCTTGGAAGCAAAAGAAAAATATCCGTATTTGCTCCTATAATGTTCTATAGAGATTGGTATTGAATAACTGTAGGGATGATAATTAACTTTGCAAGTTTTGCTGATACGAGATGCTTTCGCAAAATCATTTTAATTATAATTTCTGAGGTTATGTTGTTTGCTTGCATCTTTTGGGTTTTTGTATGGTTTATGTAAAATGTGCTTCAGTTGACTTCTTGGCCTGTTCCTAGGATATCAAATTTTGGAAGTATAACATTTCGTTTTTTATTTTTTATTTTTTTACTCACAGGAAATGGTACTTGCAAGTTCAAAATTTGCTTTGCCAAAGGTTGCATCCTTGTCTGACCTGTTCGTTTAAGTTGAATTGAATTTTCATTTATCAAACCTGAAGTATATAAATCATATTGAGTTTTGAACTCTTCTTGCATGGATTTACTCTTTATCCAACTTTATTTCTTGTAATTATGTGTCATTTTATTTTCTTCTAATATGTAGAGTGCCAAGGAAAAGCAGTTTTTGTATGATATTGTGGCCAATGGTCGTACGGGAATTGACGTTGACAAGTTAAGTGTATTTTTAGAACTGGCTTGTCTTCATGAATGTTATGTTTGCTTATTTTCCTCTTCTTTGTTTTATTTTCTTCTACTGCCGGTTGTTACTTGCTTAAATTACGGATATAGTTACCTGCATGTTGTGTTGGTTGGCAGGTTTGATTACATAGTCCGTGACTCCCGAGCATGCGGGCTAGGATGCAATTTTCAGTTTCAGAGGTTTTTGTTGATACTTATTCACAACTTTCAAACGGAACTATAACAGTATTATTACAGAAAAAGTGATTCAAAGTGGACTATTAGATATTATTAAAAGTTTTCAACCATATTTTTCTTCCTTGTGCAGGTTAATGGAAACAATGAGAGTTATGGGTGATGAAATATGCTATCGTGCCAAGGATTGTAAACATCATTTTGAAAGATTTAGTTTTTGTATTAAAGAATTTTTATCGGGATTAATTAACATCTCTGAGTCGATTTATTTTCAGATCTAACCATCCACAAATTATTTGCCACTCGAGCTGATCTGCATCGAACAGTTTATACACATGCAAAAGTGAAGGTATATGACCAATGCTTTTGGAACGCCTATTTTATATTCTTAGTTCTTACACCTGAAAAGGGTTCAAATGATTGACTACGTGTTATTCTATTAACTTTGCTGTAGAGTCAGAGATCTTCTATTAACTTTGCTGTAGAGTCAGAGATCTGAATTTTCTTTCACTTCAATCATTCGACTACTTGCAGGCTGTTGAGCTAATGGTTGTAGATGCCCTATTGCAAGCAAAGGATTTCCTAGATATAACATCTTATATACATGATCCTTCTCAGTTTTGGAAGGTGTGGATCTCCATTACAATGATGCTTCTATGTCCCTAGTTACTGCCATTGACTTATCATATCCTATTTGCACTTGGATGCAGCTAGATGACACGCTAATTAAAACAATTGAGACTGCTCCAGACAAAGAGCTAAAGACAGCTAGGGATCTGATTCTCCGTATACGAAGAAGAAATTTGTACCAAGTATTGATGCTTTTAATATATAATCACATATAAACTGAGGTTTAAGTAGCATATCTTCTTGCAGAATATGCAGAATAGTGACCAATATTCTTTTCACTCTTTGATTTTGATTTTTCTTTAGAAGTTTGTGCAGTTTAAAGTTCTCTCTCACCCCTGTTCTTAAAATCTATATTTGGCAGTTCTGCAACGAATTTGCAGTTCCCAAGGACAAACTGGAACATTTTAAGGATGTTACTGCACAAGAGATTGTCTGTTCTCAGGTTTTGAAGACTGATCTTACAATACAGATATATTTTCATGTGGGTTTCTTTGCTGGCACAAAACTTGTTTTAGCTGATACTGAGAACAAGTAATTCTATTGCACAGAAAAGTGGCAATCTTACACTTACAGAGGATGACATTGGTGTTAGCAATGTTAGAATAGATTTGACTCGTGGGAGGAATAATCCTCTAGAAAGGTATTGCAAACTACGAGTCGCTTAAGTTGAATTACTGATCTTTGCCATTTCTGATGGTTTCTCCCTTTCTTTATGTGTTCCTTCTGCAGCATCAGCTTTTTCAAGGTATGAAACTCACTTCAAATGCTGCTGTGGCAGATTTCATACCCACTTTTCCCTTTCGTATTGTTCAATGGTGCAACTTTTAACAGTTATATTTTTTCAGGATTATGAGAGTGAGGAGAAATTTTCCATACCTGATGATCGCATCAGCCACTTGTTGCCGACTTCTTATCAGGATATGATAGTGAGGGTGTATTCCAAAAAGCCAGAACTGGTATATATTCAAATAACCTATTAAATTAATTTTGTTGATTTATTTTGAGCATCTGTGTTCTCAATGTCAAAGATTTTATCCTAAATAAACATGTAGGTAGGAGTGGTCTCTGAGGCTTTTGAGAACTTTCAGTTGAAAACCTATGGAATTAAAGCACAAGTGCACGCTACACCAGAAAAGAAAAAGCGTCGGATATGACATTTCAAGTTTGGGTTAGCCTCCCTCTCATTTTTTTGGTTCCTCTAGAATATTTTGGTTGGAAGGTCTTGGTCTTAGGACGTACATGAACCACTTGTGGTTGTTTAATCTGCATTCTTGCAAAGAAAGCCTCAAATTCAAGCTATGAAGGGCTCACTTCCAGCATGTATAGCCACATAGTAAAGATCACCATAGTTAAAAAGCTTGCATAGTCCAGCTAATTTGTCAAAATTATTAAAGCTTTGCATTGATCTTCTGGAACAAACATTTACTATTCACAATTTTAAATCTGATTTCCGTAAACAGTTCTTTCTGGGTTTTTTCTATCTTCTTTCTTTTCGTTATGCGGAAGAATTGAAAAAGAGCCTTGGAATTTCAATTACAGTAGTTGCCTGGTATACCTCAACGTGAATGATTGTGGCTGTGGGAGTATAACAGTATGACTGAAGCTTTTGTCAGCGTCACTTTATCCTGCATTATTAATGAACTTGACCTTTATTTCATTGTTTAGATTAATATGAAGTTAATGGTTTGTATTTGCGTGTTGCATGTTATATGCCTGCTAGTTATGTTTTAGATCTTGGGGTATTTATATGCATTTCCAACTTCTTAGAGAGTCATATTTGGATGCTTTATATCAATTTTATATAGCAAACGAAAACAGCAGTACAGAACTATAGCTGTTTCTCTAGGGAGGATTCAAAAGTTAATTCTTTTCACCCCAAAATACCAGCTGGTGAGATTCTATCCAGCTCTCTTAATGATCAATTTCAAAATCATATCTGGGACATAGATTCTGTTGATAAAGACTGGTCAGCATTACTTGCCCCCACCATATAACATCATAATATTTCAAGACATTTGGAAGAAGATTCAAAATGATAGCATCCAGTTCTTTCTTTTTATTGTCCAAGTCCCTTAAATTATTTTCTCATATTTAATTAGTTTGCCAAGGGGTTGAGCCATGTGGCTTTTATTAGTGAGGGGTTTGATATTCGACACAACAAATTCTACCATTCTCGCGCACACAAGCACAAGGGGGAGGCAGATGTACTTCGTTTTCTGTATTTCTTGCTCGTCTTGGAATGCTTCTGGAACAAAATTCCCCTATATGTTTCCTTGCATTATTGTTCCCTTGCAATCATTGCGTCTGCGTCTCAACGTATTGCTCTTTGATGCTCTACTACGTTCGCAATATGTCAAAAAAAGATGCTCTACAACATTATGTGATGCAGTAATTTAGCTTCCTATTGATGGAAAGACATTCGATTGCTTGACCACACTATTCTCTTGCAATTAAAAGGCAGCTTGTGATGCCTTGGGAATTTAGTCCCTAGATTATCAAATAGTTCTGCCAACTTTTTGAACTACAAGACAATAATTTGGATGCCCTGCAAATTGCAATATGGGTCCCCCTTCTCACATGAATAAAACTTGGTAGAAAAATGGGGAAACAGATGCATTATTCTGTTTGTCATGGAGTAAAGTCCAGAGCTCTGCAATAAAAGATAGTGAGATCCAAAAATGGTGCTGCAAATCTGAGTTAAACCATAATTGGATTAGGTGTTCGAGGTGTATGATCTTGTAGTTATATTATTATTGGTTTGAGGACTTTTAATTCAACTGTTGTCGGTTAGGCCAGACTTAGTTCTTGCTCCAATGTTTCTGATATTTCTACAGCCCAAGGGCTTTCTTTGTTTTTGGCAAATGACCAATCCTAGACGCATTTGAAGTATTACCTTCACCGACCACCGGTCAGAATATCTCCCTTTCATGAAATTGTTGGCCTTGTTTGTTTCACACTGTTTTTTAATAATTTTATACACGTTTTTTAATTATTTTTTTATGTTATATTTGTATTTATTAAGTTGTATTTATTAAGAAGAATTTTAAAACAACTACAATAATATTATCTAAAAAAAATTCTTAAAAAACACTTGTTCATATGCAATCGTGTTTCTCGAATACCACGAGAAAAAAAGGACCTGTTTTCCAGCGCAACAACTGGTCTGAGTATCGCCACATCAGTTGAGTGGGGTAGTTATACACTAGTTCAGCAGAAGAGAAAAAAAAAAAAAAAAAAACTGTAGTTGAAGTACTTTCCTTGACAAAATAAAGGAAATATAAAACTACAGAAGTACGCTCGATGCCGTAAGCGGCTCTTTTCTCTGACTATTTGCAAATTTTGCAAAGCAAAGTCACTAATTTGGCGGAATTCCCCTCTACGCTTCATCAAAAACTGTATTTTCAATTAGTTCTCGCATCCTTTTTCTCCCTCGTGGGCTTCAATATAATAAACTATTTCCACAAAAAGAAAAATTCCACGTTATAACCGTATAATAACACAATTTAAAAAAATCATAAAATACCCAATTCAAAGGTTCAAAAAGACGTTTTTGAATAATAACACAATTTATTTAAATATCCGAGAGGAAGAAAATGGAGTTATCTGTATATATGTCTGTATCTGGAACAGAGGGAAAATTGATAATTAAATTCTAATTTATTAATATCGATGTTTCCTCTATATATATTTGGTAAAAAAAAAATAGTGAAAATTAAAATTCGAATGTATTAATGTATTAACTTTTTGTTTGCACAAAAAGTCAAGTGCTATTACTACCAGGGATTTGGTTATAGTACAAAATTAACTCAGTTTTATACCATACAAAGAACAAATAGTTGAATGAGAATAAGAAAAATAGTTTTACATGAATTGTTAATTTAATCTATAAATAGACACGCTTTGTTAAAATTTTACTTGTTATGTGCAAACTTGTATTGTGCACGAGTATCTCAAAAGATACAATTGCATATAAAACGGGAAAATATATCAGGATCCATGTGCCCACGTAAAGGGGATGGGTTTTGAATTGTACTTGATATTTATACTAATTAATTAACACCCTAGTTTCGTTTGTAGTACTATTATTATATATTTTCTATATAACTAACGTAACCGTAGACTTTCTCAGTGACTGTGTACAATTATTTACATATTCGCTATATTATTATATATTTATGGAAGTAATATTTATGGATTTAATCCCATTATGGTTATCTTCCAAATTAAAAAAAAAAAAAAATTCACGCACGCCGTGAAGTGAGAAATTGAGAGCCATAAAAGGGCAAAGAGCTTCTCCCCACAAATAAATAGGAAACTGGATAGGGGAGTCTTCTCCTTAGCTCGATACTGGAGGCTTAATCTGTTTCTGTTTTCTAGTCTTCTCCTTTTAGTTCATCCACATCGATTGCAACAACAGAACTATTGTTTTACCTTTGTTGTATTGATCGATGCTTTTACTCCCAGAATCACACTAGAGTTAGAATCACCCAAGTGACACGCGCAGGTGGAGACTGGGAGACAGAGGTGGTGGGAGAGTGAAGTGGAAGATGAATGAAGGGGAATTTGGAAGTGGGAATGGAGGAGGGGAAGGTGGGGTGGGGTTTGTGAGGGCGGACAAGATAGATCTGAAGAGCATAGACGAGCAGCTCCAGAGGCATCTCAGCAGGGCATGGACCATGGAAAAGAACAAGAAAAACCATAATCCCAACGCTGAAGAAAGAGAAGAAAATGGTGAGAAGGAGATACCTATCAGGTATGACTGGGAAATTGACCCTTCAAAGCTCATCATCAAGTCTGTCATTGCTCGCGGCACCTTCGGCGCTGTTCATCGTGGCTTCTACGATGGCCTTGACATCGCAGGTCCACTCTCCTTCTATTCATATTTCCTCCTTTCTTTAACTTAAATGAATCCACCCCTTTTCTAAAGATTGAAGTTAATTGTATGTATCAGTCAATCAGTTTGTAAACTGCAGTCATCTGTTATATTAATATCATTTCTGCAGGCTTTACACCTCCATGGTTAAGCTAAGCAGTTGGGTCTCATTGATGTGCATTGCATACTTGGATTGTCCAGTGTGGTGCTTTTAATATTAATTTTATGGATGGATTATAAATTTTAAACTCTATAAAGGATTGATCTGATTTGGCTTACTTGGGCTCTACTTGAGTACTCCTTGAGTATGTGCCTGCCAAATTGCCCATACTTAAGTCCCTTTAAATCACGAGATTGAGCTGAATTACTGTTTTTCTTTGAAATCTCTGTTATAATGATTGCCTACACAAACTGTTTTTATTTATTTGTTTGTCATTTCATATCCTTTATAACCTCTGCTACACAATGAAACCCAATGCCTACTAGTCTTTGTTTTGGAAAATTTGTAAAATATCTGTGATGATAAGAAGTATTGCACAAGTTCAATATGATGGATTTGGAAGGAACACTGAAACAGTCAATTTTCCATGTTGGTGAATTCATTGTTGGCAAATAATTTGGGGGTTAGCAGCGACAATCTTTCTTTCTGTGCTTTACAATTTCTGAAGAATTTTGGTTTTAATGTTCCACTGAGATGGATTTCCTTTGTTTTTTAATCATCAGTAAAGCTCCTTGATTGGGGAGAAGAGGGTCAAAGGAGTGAGGCTGAAATAGCTTCCCTTAGGGCAGCCTTCGCTCAAGAAGTTTCTGTTTGGCACAAGCTTGATCATCCTAATGTGACAAAAGTAAGAGCAATTGTGCATGTATTTTTCATTTTTCCCTGTTGTTTGGGTATACTTTAGTAATCGAAAGTATAGTTGTCCATAAGATTATACTCCTTGATACTAACTGTTATGTTCCCTATCTTGTTCCATCCTTTGTTAATGCTTAGTATTCTCAAACAAAATTGCTTTTGTAGTTTATAGGAGCCACCATGGGCACATCAGAGCTAAACATACAGACAGATAATGGTCACATTGGCATGCCACGTAACATGTGTTGCGTTGTTGTTGAGTATCTTCCTGGAGGAAATCTGAAATCGTACCTCATTAAGAATCGGAGAAGGAAGCTGGCTTTCAAAGTTGTCATCCAACTGGCTTTGGACCTTGCCCGAGGGTGAAGTTTTTGGTTTCTTGTTATCTTATTTATGAATATGATATTTGCTATTTGCTATTTTAGAAGTTTTGGTTGAATTGCTGAGGTGTTCTGCAAGACTGCAAGATGTGGTTTCTTAGAAATTTTGTGGAATCAAATCTGAACCTGTTTGTATCTTTTACAGATTAAGCTATCTTCACTCCAAAAAGATTGTCCACAGAGATGTAAAGACCGAAAATATGCTTCTTGACAAGAATCGTACCCTGAAAATAGCTGATTTTGGAGTTGCTCGTGTTGAGGCTTCAAATCCTAATGACATGACTGGTGAGACTGGAACCCTTGGTTACATGGCACCTGAGGTATCTTCTTAATATTCTTATTTGTGCACATTTCAAATGCATGTTTATACTTTTGGCATGCGCATGCTCCTTATAGCAAAAGATCATGTTGCTTCTTTCTGCCCTGAACCATCACTGCTTCTTTTGTAATCCTGCAATCCAGGTTCTCAACGGTAAGCCATATAACAGAAAGTGTGATGTATATAGTTTAGGCATTTGCCTCTGGGAGATATATTGCTGTGACATGCCATATCCAGATCTCAGCTTCTCTGAAGTGACTTCAGCTGTTGTCCGCCAGGTAGATAACTGTTATATAAATGTCTTGGCGCTTGATTACATGTTTTGTTTATTGGAAGTTGTAAAAGCTTCTATTAGAATACAATAGTAAATGCCACTTAGGGTGCAGGGACTAGCTGCATATGATCTATAATCAATATGGATTGACAATTTGTATATGGAATCAATAAATTTATCAATCTGTTGGGAAAATATGACTTTGAGTTCTGAGTATTTACAGACAACCTGTGTGATCTAGATATATACATTATCTAGATTTTGTTTATTATTTCATCAATTATCTGTGGTCAAATAATATATTGTGAAGATTTGTGTGCGCAAACAGTCTGCCTATTACTGAAATTTTTTAGGGTTAATTATTCGAATTCCTTTTTTTTTCATGTAACTACAGAATCTGAGGCCAGAGATACCTCGTTGTTGCCCCAGCTCTCTTGCCAATGTGATGAAGCGATGTTGGGATGCAAATCCTGACAAGCGGCCTGAGATGGATGAAGCACTGTCCATGTTAGAGGCCATTGACACCTCAAGGGGTGGGGGAATGATTCCTCTTGATCAATCTCAAGGGTGCTTCTGCTTCCACAAATATCGAGGCCCTTAATAATTGTGATTCCACTGTGATTGAGATTCGAAAGCTAAGAACTAAAAAACCTGAGTTTCAGGTTGCATTTGATTTACGAGGAGAATATTGTATTCAAGGAGAAATTTGGACAAGAATGTTGGGATAGAAAAGTTGAACCTTAGCCTATAGATTATGAAGCAACTCTACAACAAATGGTTCTTTGTCGAGGAATGGATTCTGTGAAGCATTCCGCCCGCCTTCCTTAATCAATTGTACGGGTGGTCCTTGGATGGACCATCTAATAACCTCTAGAAGATTAGTTAGTCCTATTTGGAGTAGAGTTGTATCCTTGTGCAGAGAAGTTAAAATGTTAAGGTCGTGGTTAACATGATCGTGACATATCGTGCTTCTGGAGTTGTAAATTATATTCTTCATGTGGGCAGTACTTTCTCCATGGTTCAGCTATGTTGCTATATCTCCATTTACAATTTGGGGAAATCGATATTCCTGTATATTCCATGAAACTTTCCAGTTCATTTTAGGAGTTTTTCTGTTTTGTCTATTCCAATGCATTTCTTAAGTTTAGAAAAGAAGAAATTTGTTCTGTAGGATTG
The DNA here is from genome assembly GCA_024721245.1 of Mitragyna speciosa. Lineage (NCBI taxonomy): Eukaryota > Viridiplantae > Streptophyta > Magnoliopsida > Gentianales > Rubiaceae > Mitragyna > Mitragyna speciosa. Next base: position 25,470,908 of record CM045562.1, on the reverse strand, counting down.
GATGACAATTGCTCAGAAAGCAACATATCCATTTGCCACAACATCAGAGAAATAGAAACAAATGGTTCCTGACAGCTTTTCACTAATCTCTTAAAGTTAATTCTACCAGTAAAAGAATGCAACAAAATTATTGAATACAAACAACGTAATATGGATGAATCAACAGATTCCCAAATGACTGAACGGATCCAATATGGATTTTTGCCAATACAAAACAAACAGGGACATCTAGCCAGCAATCTTGTAGCTTGGATTGACAAGATTATCCAGACCAGAAACCACTTGAATTGACTCTATAACATCTCCAACCTTCAGATCTGCCAAATAATCCTCATTTTCTGTTATGTAACCAAACACTGCATAGCGACCATCCAGTATGTTGGCATTGCTTGGAGTCAGTTCACTCTCTTTCAACAGCCAGAATACTTGGCTTGAAGCAGAATTATTCTCAAACTCCTGTAATTAACAATGAAATGATCCAGAATGAGATTTTTAGCTATCTGAAAAATAACATATTCATTGTATAAATACAAATTCTTGCAGTTTGGAATCCTTACATCTCTAGCCATGGCCATTGTTCCGAATGCATTAAATGGAAGCCTCGTTTGAGCCTTGTACAGACCCAATTCCTGTTCAATCACACAACTTAAATATCATATTTGCAATTGAAGAAGTGGAACAATTTGATCCAAGTTGAGATGGGCAGACATGACAACTTAACTAACAATACTCATTCACATTAATGAGCTTGACTGAGAGACCAATATATGAAACTTGTTTACAAAAAATGTGCATCTAGAGAGGAAATTTCAATCACCTACATCAAAAGGAGATTAAAAACCTATCTTTAACAGGTTTTTACCGTCAATACTTATTTTCCCAATTTTTAAGTCCAAGATGCATCTTATCTTTGGATTTTTGCTGAAAGGTTGACCATGTTCAGAAACTCACTTCCAGAGTAGCTCCATAGAAAGGTGCTTTTTCTCCATTCACCATAATTTCCAGAGGTATTGTACGGGTCTTCTCTGTACTTGGGTCAATAAAACCCTCAGCAGGGCCTTCCGGATCTCCTGTTTGAACTACAAAGCCATCCGCTGCAGAACATCCAACAGGAGTATACAAGTATGAATCTGAATCCAAGTCCAAGTTTGTATGGCATGCTAACCTATTTCTACCACGATTTTGATATGAATTTTTAACATGCTATTAAATCTTGGCTCCATAAAAAATATGTTACCTCTCTGAATCTCCATGCCATCGTAAAAATGCCTCTCCACCAAGTCTACAAAATTCCCGGCAGTTACTGGAGCATTATAACCATCAAGAACAATTCGGAATATGCATTCCTCCAGGTTGGGATTGTCTTTCACTTTGACCTTCATATCCACAGATGCTCTCCCTTTCAGTAGAGGCATATTTTGATATTCTTCCGGCACTTCATATGGAAAGCCATCTATCATATCTTCTTCAACACTGCAGAAACCCAATGCCGCAGGAAGATCTCAGCTGCAGTCAATGACAAGGGTCTAAATGAGAACTGTGTACCTTATGAAGACTGACTTTTCCAATTTCTTCCCAAGTTTCATGCTCATAATGGAATTTGCTTAACAGCAAGCCAAGTTTCCCATTAATGTTTTATACTCAGCTTTCTAGAGGTGCCTCCCAGAAACCCAAAAAAAAGAAAGAAAAAGAATATTCCAGAGAAAGAAAGTGTTATGAATGTCCAAAACTAGGGCAGGTACTGATATCTACTAGGGTCCTTCATTAAGCACAAAAGTGCAAAAACGTGAAATATGATTATAAATAATGGATTCACCATTTTTCCTTTTTTCCAAGAAAGTAAATGGGTGGAGTTCTAGAACTTTTTCAGAAAACAGACTTGCCAATATCTTTTAGTTTTTTCTGTTTAATCCATGGAAAGTAAACAAATAAATGAACAATATTCAACATGTGCATGCAAACAATTCTGCCTTAGAGGAAATACAATGGTCAAACTGTACTCACGTAGATAACATCGCATCTGAAATTTTTTTTAAATGCAACAATGGTCTATCCCCATTTTTCCTAATTACATTTCCATTTTAATCAACAAAGAAGGATGGAACCTATTATACAGACCACATTTCAGTCCTACTAAAAGAGGAAAGATGCAAGTTAAATTCACTGAAGTCTTTCTCTTTAATTTTTTTTTTAATTTAGTGAAAGCTGCTGTTTCTAGAGCTTTTTCACTCCAGGAGCAACACATTTTAGAGTAATTGCAGTGCATAATAAATACAGTAATATTAAGATCCAACTTTTCGCTAATATATTAGTCCTAAAGATAATACTGAGCAAGAAGTGATTGATCAAACAATCAGAGCTTCTCATACTCACCCTCCAACATAGTTAAGCAGTTCCTTTTGTTTAGGGGCGACAGCATCTCGATTCCTATCCTCAACAATTTGTAGAAGTTCATCCATTCCAGCTTCTAGTTTGTTAAGCAATTCGATACCATGATCAACCTTAGATTTTGCTAATCCTGACACAATCGCAGTTCTTTCTTGCTTAAGAGTTCGAGATGCTTGTCTCACATTCTACAAAGATTAACATACGAGAAATCTCAATTCAATCCATAACATTGCAATCTAGCTAAAATTAAGGGGAAAAAAAAGGCAAAAAGAATCAAAATGGGAAATCCTCACTCTTTCAACAGAATCCAGGGCCTTGACACCAGCAACTTTGAGACTCTCAGTAATATCTTCAAGCGGCTTCTGAACTTCCCTAATGGCCTTGTTATCGATGGGCAATGCGTATCTCAGGAGTGCTCCTGGATCCTTAATTGGCGGTCCAGAAATCAAAACTGACACATCTGACAATGCCGGATTGATAGCATTGGCATGGCCTGGCCATCCCAATGCAGGCACTCCAGTTAACAACCCAACCGCTAATGCTATAGAAATTGCACATCCCTTAAGAGACAACAATCCTCTTTCCTGTTCAAAATGCAAACTTTCATCGAACATTCCAATTCTAAATTCAAGATTTTCAATAATTTGACAGACATTGGAAGCTTACCTGCTTAGTTGGGGACTGAAATGGAGGTCGGTTTTGCGAGCAGCAGAAGGGCTTGTGCAGTCGAGTGGGAGCATTCCTAAGAGAAGGGGAAAACTGGATGTTATTGGTGGAGGAAAGCTTACGGTGAAAGGGTTGTTTGAGGGGAGATGTGAAAAGAGAAGAATAGTGGTGGCAGGAAATGATGGCAGCCATGGAAACTACTGTCCAGCTATCAGATGTGGAGTATGGTCAGCAAAAGAAGAACAGTGACATTTGGTTTGGCGGTCCAAATGGGATGGGAGGATGAGAAGGGGTGCAATCTGGAATTGGCAAAGAAGTATTGAGTAGAAAAGTAGGGATGTCGTTAAGAAGCAGAGAGATAGGGATTGGTGATAGGAGATAAGGTTATGGATTTTGGAAAATGAATATATCCACCAGAGGATTGTTCTGATTTGGAACGTGTTGACGCTTTAGGCTTTAGGTCAACCTCACACTTTGGATAAGATGTTTTGAGTCTCGGGGCCAAACTCTAGAATGGTGTGCGAGTTTTAAGAATTAAATGACAGATGTTAGGCCCGTCCTGGGGTACATCTTCAATTGGGCTGTTCCATGACGAAGTTGCAAGATTGGGCCAAAATCAAGGCCTCGAGAAAGATCAACGGAGTCCTACTGAACTTGAAATGCCAAATGAGAAATTGGGCGTGCTGCTGTCTATCGAGAAGAACTTGTACAGCTCATAAAGCAATCATATTTATTGGATAAAAATTCAGTACAATAACTGGGCCATATCGGTTCCAACCACGACGATGTATTCCTAATGAAGCAACAAAATAAGCGTATGCCGATGCCCGGTAGCCCAGTTACACGTATCTAACTAGAGCCACAATGAAGCTGCTGATTGATGATGAGGAATTGATAATGCGTTACCATATAATCAGCTCGAGGTATGAGCGATTAGTTCAACTTTCTGGGTCCTTGTGAGAGGTTAGCTAAAATTTCTGAGTCGCTTATGTTTCCCATTTTGCTTTCCCACTACTGTGGTTGTGGTGTTAATCTTGTAATAGCTATGTAAAACGATTTTCAGCCACCCCACAAAGATAAAAGAAAAAATGAGTACATGCATTCAATTATAAAACTTTTATAATCCAGTCACGGAGTTAACCGATTCATATCGGCACCCTTTTAAGATATGATGATTGTCGCGGGCCCTAACATAATATACATGCACCGCATGCACAACTCAGAGAGGAAACTTGTATCACGTCATAAAACGTTGTTATCTATTTTATGAAATGTAAGTGCACAATTATACGTCACAAGATCTAAAACAAAGTCAACCGTAGCGATGTATTGGGCTGGGGATCGAACTACGCATTTATTATAGAATGCTGAAATTAACGACAAGAAACTAAGTTGAATTACTAACAATTGCAAGAGCTCAAAAAAAATCCAAAAATTCTCCCAACATTGCGTCTGCCAAAAAAAAAACTTAACAACTCAGAACTACGAAAGGACGATAAAACCAAAAACGAATCAGACCTTCTTTTGGGTGGGGGTGGGGGTGGGGGTGGGGGTGTGGTTTGGAAGAGTAAGTAAGTAAGGTGGTTTGGAATCAGACGGTCTGGAGCTGCACCCCAGATTCCTTGCCAGGCTTTTGGGCGCCTCCCTTCTTTGGAGTAGTTTTGCGATATATGACATGCAGACAGAGCTGACTGAATCCCAGAAGAGCTCCAACTCCATTACCAGTCTACACGACAAGCAGAGATATCAACAGTTACAAAAGAAATCTACAGAGAGAACTATATACTCTAAATTTAAAGAAAATGCGAGTTAACGGATTTCAACTCCCAAGAAGCGTGACTTCTTATGGACTCATGCAATGTATGAAACTCTGCTTTAATTTCTGGAAGGATAGATGTTCAATTACCAGGACGTAGGGGTCCAATGGGAGTAGAGCATAAATAGCCCAAACAATGCCGTTGGTAAAGCCAGCCAAACAGATCCAAAATGGCATGAATTCAACGCTCTTTGTCCGAATGACTTGTCTCTGTTGGGGTAAGATTGCAGTACAAACCAAAGTAAAGTGATTGCAAGAGTAATTTTATGGAGTTGATAATTCATAATCAACAAGAATAATAATACTGGTAACATAATTTAAAAAGCCGTTTGAAGGAGATATAGAGTATGCGTACCGTGATGGATAAGATTGCAGTACAAACCAAAGTAAAGTGATTGCAACAGTAATTTTATGGAGTTAGTTTAAAAAGCCGTTTGATGGAGATATACGGTATACGTACCATGATGGACAATGGAGAGCCGTATAAGATGATACCGAAGATAACACAGATGATTCCAACGAACGTAGTTCTCGTTTTGGTTTTGTGAAAGACTTCCAATGTGATAACAGATATTGTCGTAGCGAAAATAGCCTCTGCAAGTAAGCCAAGAACTACAATCCACTGAAATACAACACAAAAAGTTGCTATGAGTTGAAAGTTAAGTTAAAATACAACACAAAAAGTTGCTATGAGTTGAAAGTACTTGTGTATTCTAAGTCAATTCTAAGTCAGCAACACAGTTAATTAAAGCTCCAGGATGCATGCATTTGTACTCAAAAAATTAATATAAAAGAGATTAATAAAAAATTAATATAAAAGACGTCTCCAAATCTGCCCCTTTCCTCCTTTCCTTCGAGTCCAATGCTGGATACAAATTATAAAAAAAATGGAAATTTTTTATCAATTTAATCATGATAGCCAGCTTCTCCCTGAGGGTCTACAGTACACACTTTCGTAATCAGAGAGAACAGAATGTGGGAAAAAGTACATACCCGTTGTTTCTTACTCTTAGAGTAGTAGAAGAATATGGCCAGATAGCTCAATTCCAAGGCGAGGCCAATGCTGTTGATTGTCATGATAAGAGTGCTGTGTGGATGAACCGATGGGAACGCATAGAAGACCCAGAAATAGCAGTTCAGCACGCCAGCAAGGTACGGATAAGGGTGGAAATCCTCAACCGACTTGTTTTTCCAGATCCTCCAAAAAGTAGGCCTGCAATCGCCAATGGAGTTAGAAGATAACCTTGTAGGTTGGTTAATGCAAAACACAGACCAAATTGCTGTTGATGCAAAATTATGCATGACTCGGATCAACATACATACTACTATCAAATAGTTGCACTCCCACTGTAAAAGAGTGTAAGCCCAGGACAAAATTAACCATTAGATAAATTCCTCCAACAAGAAGAAGAATGGCCCTAACACTAACAGTTGACTAAATCCAATTTATTGAGCAGCATATGTTAATTATGATTACTTAATGGAAATATAATTATTTTTATATAGAATGTCTACCGATTTTGAGCATCATAAGACTGATATTTCACTTTTTTAGATCTTTTTTTCAATCTCTATCAACATCCGAAGGTAAAAGTGTAAGCTAGGTCTAATTGATTGAATAGATTCCATTAAATAAAAAAAGAAAAAAAAAGAAAAGGAGAAACTATCCCTGTACTTGACTAAATACAGTTTGATTAGTTTATATTTGATGATGATGATAGTTTATTAATATTCAGTTTTTTTGGGAGGACCTTCATCAATTCGACCCGCATAGATTATTTAATGATTTAATTGAGACGCAATTTAATTGTATGAAAACTTGGTAAAAACATAGCAAAATAGGTATAGACAGCATAACGTGTTATCCGTCGCAAATTCCAGGATATTACACGCAATTTGCATTCTGTACTGCCACGACTATAGCGGCGATTAGAGAGATGAAAGAATGAAAGAAAGATTACGCTGGAGAGAAGAACAAACAGAAGGAGGTGAAATTTCCTGCAAAAATTGAAGATCAAAACAAAGATTAAAAAAAAAACCTCAGATAAACAATAAACTACTATAATAATGTACAAAACAATAATAATGTACAATATAATGATCAAAACAAAATGCAGTTCAAAATTTTAAAAATTCTATACACGTGACAATTATATTTTTTTTGGTATGTAATACTAGTATAAGATACAAGAACAGAACACACCGTTAGTACAAAAAAAACACGCACAATCAAAAAAGCACGCACACTCAAAAAAGCACTCAAAGAACACACGCATGCATATACGTTTTTCAAAATGTGAATAATGAATATATTTAGAGGGAGAGAGTTGAGAAGAACAAAAAAGCACTCAAAGAACACACGCATGCATATACGTACGCATGCATATACGTTTTTCAAAATGCGAATAATGAATATATTTAGAGAGAGAGAGAGTTGAGAAGAACAAACCGATGATGCCAATGATAGTACGAACAAGATTCACCACGTGATTCATCTTCCTCCAATTCTCTCGCGGCTACGAAACGAAACCCTAGAGAGAGAGTATGCCGAGGTAGAGAGAGAAGGAAGGATATTTAAACGAAGAAAGAAGGATGAAGGATGAGAGTTTGAAGTTGTTATATGTATGGAAGAGCAAGAGACGGTAAATATATAATTACCGAAGAAGAGGATTGCTAGTGGGTATCTGACAAATCTTATCCCAATATTTCATCCGTTAGAGAATTCTGATAAAAGCATTTTCCACATTTTTTTTACCAGTTGAGAAATCCCCGCTTCTTCTCATTTATTTATTCACGATTTCTTCTATTGATACACATATATTTTTTAACAATTTCTACTTGTATTGCAATATAGATACGTTAGTTGAGATTTGTTTGATTATAGGGAAGTAGCGCTAGTAGTATTAAACTATAATAATACTGCAAAAGTCGAATAAAATACTAGGAAGTACATTAATAGATACTGTTAGATATTTAGATGTATATTTGTTCTCTCTCTCTCTCTCTCTATAACGAACTTTGGCTGAACTGTGGGGAGATGCGAATTAGCGGTTGCAGTCTTCGTGATTCTTTCTCTTCTTTTTCCTTTTTATTTATTTATTTATTCTTTTTTAGAGTATTTTTAGTTGACTGGATAACTAGTATACGAGTAAGACTTACCACCTGATTTTTTGGAGAGTCAACAAAAATAATCGTTTGATCACTTTTTCATCTAAGAACCAGCCTTATGAGGCCCAATACGGGTCATTGTACTTCGTAGAAGATCCAATTTTATTATAAGGCCAAGATGTGCGATTCTCATCCTTGCAATCTATCATCCAGCTTCCAGAAGGTGTCAATTTTGAATGTTCTTGTCTGTGGGCTTTCTCGGGTACAGCTTGGACTCATCCTGCACTTTTAACCCACAGACCTGATGGAAAATAATTAACCAATCCGGCTTAGGCTGCTGTTGGGCTTTAATGGTCCGAATGTGGTGTTAAGATCAACGTATTACTCCCAATATAGTAAACTACTTGCCAGACGAATTATTCAATAATTGCAATGATAGTGGAAGAAAATCTAAATTCAATATAACTTGCAAGAGTTTTTAACAGCGTTACAGTTATGAAATAACTATATGCTGAAATTTATTCGGTATATTAATAATGCATTATAACTCTTTCTATCTAATTTTTCCATTATTTTTCTAGTATATCGCGATAAAGGATTTTGGGGGGGGGGGGGGGGGGGGAATCTAAAGTAACAAAGCAAACATTTTTCTTACATATATTCGTACAAAATATTCTATTAATGAGTTTGATTATTACTTAAAGAACAAAAGAGTCGGATTATTTTTATTTTACTTATTAATAAAATTTGGGGTTGGCTCTCCCCTCCCCGTGTACGGGGTTTTGCCAAAAAAAAAAAAGAGAGTCGGACTATTATAGTTGCCAAAAATACACAAAAAAATGTTTTATATATATATTTGTACAAAATACACTATCAGTGAGTTTGATTATTACTTTTTTTTTTTTTTACAAAATGAGTTTGATTATTACTTAAAAAAATAAAAGAGTTGGATTATTATCCACACATCACATTAGTTGCCAAAAATACACAAAAAAAAAAATACACTTTTTTTCCCTGCATAAGAATTAACACATCACAGTGGAATGTTGATCAATATCAAGGCTACGAGGAAAAAAAAAAAAAAAAAAAGAGGAAAAAGAGGGAGATTGACGAATTTGCGATTGGGGCAAGTCACTGTTAAAGAAAGAAATCTGCACTACCTCTCTTTGTGCTCCCACTTTTAGATCACTGCTCATCTTTTAATTTTATCAACCATACACGCGATTACACATACACTGGATGTACACGCAGGTATAACATGTGTATCTCCTCAAAAGCATATAGTTTGTCCCTCCATCCTCCTCATCAGTTGCTTCTTCTCTGCCTTTTATGGTTTCTCGCTTTTTGCATCCCCTCCCACTGACTTACATACGTTACTAAAAAGCTACCTCTGTAGGCTTAGTTACCTCAGTTTTCTTTGGTCCTGGATTTGGCATTTTAACTTTTGTTCCATCCTCAATCTTATCCTTCCTTTCTTTATCTAAAGTTGAAATCCCATGATGAAACAAAAGTTTACAAAATCTTTTATCAATCCACTACCGCCAGTCAAAACATGCCTCTATTTTATACAGCCTCTTATCTTAGCATACAAGGAATTGAATTACAAAATGGCATCCTCCTTCCTTTCTTTATTTCTTTCTTTCTTTGCTTGTCTCTATCACTCGAGCACTCGATGCGTGCACTCAGAAACTCACGTCCTCCTCACAAAAACTTGCTACCACTTCATGTCTCTTGTCTGTAGCATATTGGTGGTAGTAACTGGTAACCGTGCTTTCTTGCCATTGATCCACTGAAAAATAAAAAATTAATCCGAAAAAAAAGAAATGGACATGAAAGAGGACTAGTGACCCGGGTTCCTGTCACAGCAAAACCAACAGGATTTAAGCTGATGGGGCAAGCAGCAGATACCATTCGACTAATTGTTAGCAGTACCTGTACGACAAAGATGTACATTCAATTAATGCATTAATTTAAGCTTACTTTTAATCTTCCCTTACATCACTATTTGTGTAGTGCTCAGTAATTACATGTTTTACAACTATTTTTTAGTGTTTTCTTGCATTTCCATTAGGCAACACATTATACTTTTCTACATAATCCTCAAGGTTTGGTTGATTTCTATAGGATGTCCTCCCGATTCTGTTAACCAGTAGTAGAGATATGAGAACAAGACTATTTGACTGCTCAAGGATTTTCCAAGAGTACTGTTAAATGAATGAAAATGGTGAACATCTTACGAAAAATATATTCTTGATGGGCCTGACACCTTTTAGGGAGGAGTGAAAGCCACTAGCCATTCCGTTCTTCTTACCGAGGAAATCTGTAATTTAATGTTCCTATGTGTTTATTGATTTGATTATTGCCAAAATGCAAACCTGGCCCCGTTTGCAACAACTGGCCAGCACACGGAAAGTGGGATGCAAATTATTAATAGTTGTACATGCATATGGGACCAAATTGTTCAATAATGATAACGTTCATGTGCTGTTAATAACTATTGGTACATGCATATAGGAACAAAATTGTTCAAAGCTGAATTAATAATGTTCATGTGTTGTTAATAATCCTACCGGGATCTGTTTTCAGCAAAGCAGATGCTTACACATGCATAAATTTTCTCCATATAATTTTTGCCAGTTTGGACAAAACCCTCCAGTGTTTGTGCTGGAAGGATATGGTGGTAGTTGTCACGATTCACATGATTCACCATTTCCGAGCTCTAATTTGTCCATGGGAACTTTAATCGCCTGAACAACAAATAGTATACTGTGTTAAGTTTAAAACCGGAAACACAAGGGAGATTTTATCATAGTCGTGATGTATTTATTAGTAATTGGTTTGTATGAAAATGGAACTAAAACTAATTGGGGTTCCAAGTTTCCATTTTTCATTTTTCTGCCACTACAGAAGGAAAAGTTTAATTCTCCCGTGGGGTCCCAAATCCCAATGTACGTGGTTCTCAGTGCTGCTGAAAACTTGAGAATTAGATACCAAAATTTCAGTATTGCGCATAAATTTCTCATAGCAAGTTCCCGGTATTTAATTTGAATGCCTAAAAATGAGAAGATATGCAAATTATTGTCCAGTTCTCGACAACAAATACTACGGTAATACATTTCATGTAAAATCATTCCACGTAAAATCATCTCGAGGCCAAACTTCATATGATGTTCCATCATGGTTACACGAAATCATAAGCACATTATTACAAATTGTGAGAAAAATACTCGACCTTTTTTAACTACTTGTAAAATTGTCTACAATCGACTCAAGTACTAAGCCAACGGGGTGATTGTTGGTGCAACCCCAACGCATCTTAAATTTTCTTGGTTTGCATATGTAATCAGGTACTATAATATATATTGTCGGTTTATAGTACGATTGCAATAACTTAAATGACGGAAAATGCTGTTCTGTTCATTGTCTACGACTGTGGAAAGTCTCTCCTGGAGTCCCAACTGATGATATAACATCAATCACTCTTTATCTATTTCAGTTGACGGACTTTCATGTAGCTAATAGTAATATGGACTTGAGAAACTGCAATCCTTAAAATAATTGTGGTTAATCACAACCAACCATGTGGTGGTAAATTGTTCAGCTCTCTATGATCGCCCACCAAACAAAAAAACTTGCACCAATTAAATTTTGATTCGTTTAATTTTTAAAGTGCCACTGACTTGATCTTTTTTATTAGGAGAGATTAAGATTTAAATTGTACTCTTTCGTAAGAATGTATTTAACCTATAATTGTAACATCAATACAGGCATACGACAGTAGATCAACCTCACAACAAATTCAAGAATAGTGGGATAAAACGTCCAAGGAGTGCCAGCGGCAACATGCTAAGCACGATTCTCAACCTCATTAATTGAGTATTCTCTAAAGTTTATCCATTCACTAAATTATTTTATTTATAATCTCTGTGGATAAACATTTAGAGATACGTAGCAACACCGCGTTAATGGAGCTTGGTAAGAGCTCAATTAATGGGCTTGAGGATCAGATATGGTAAACATACCCAATGTTTTAACCTCATGGAGGAGGAGGAGAAGGAGATGGCTTAACCGCAGCCGACAGCCTCTCGACCGATGAGAATGGTTCTTTCTGTATCTGATCTGGCATTGGCACTATCTATCCATCCACCGATTCCCAATCTCTTTTATCACTTCCACCTCCCAGTGCCAGTCCCAATTGAGGTAACCAATCACCAACAGCAACAGCGCAAGATTTTGGACAAAAAAACCAAAAAACCACCAACAGCGCAACTTAGTGATACTTCATAGCAGACGAAATTACCCATACACCCCTAATCCATGAGGAACGAGGGACAACGCAACAGCATCCTCTTGAAGGGTCGTTCTCGTAATTCCGTTATCAGAAACCGAATATAAAATGCCCCCGCATCACCTCTTTCAACTTTAGCCCCATACGACACTCGAAGCAGAGTGAATTCCAGTGCGTGCGAAAACAGGATTACTGTGTGTTTGTGTCGCTGCGGGAATTTAACCGGTCTGTTTCTTATTGTTTCACAGGAAGTTGGTTGCAGCTGATAATAATTACTGGGCGGCTGCTGCTGGAGTTGGAAAAGTGACAGAGGAAAAGTCGCCTGGAGGAGGCGGAGGAGCTGGGTCAGGTGATATTTGGCATGATGGGATTTTGCATATGTCCGTTGGAGACACCGGCGAGGTTACTGTGGAGCACCAGTTTCTTCCGCCACAAGCTCATGCTTTTCTAATCAAAAGCAAGCCTCTCTCTTCTCATAATAATCCTAACAACGTCGTTTCCAATACTTCCACCTGCGTACAAAATCCATCCCACCATATATAATCACTGCCCCTTCTTTTGTCTCTCTATCTCAGACGGACCACAGGTGTGACGTCATACGCCAGTGATCTCGAACAGTTATATACAGACTAGTATATAGTAGTGAAATGGAATCCGGGCGTCTTTTCTTCGACCCTTCCTGCCACGGCAACATGTTGTTTCTCCGGAGCGGTGATTCCGTCTTTCGAGGTAAAATTTTTACCGACAGTTATTGTTTCTTTGTTTATTTTTCAGCTAATCCTTTTAAAATTATTAGTACCGTCTTAGTGCTACTGAATTTGGAAAATAAAATTTTTTTTCATTGTTTTTAATTTGTAATCATGTTATAATGATTACTAGGAAAAGGGATTGGTAGGTTAAAAAAAAAAAAAAGCAAAAAACTTTTCTCTGATGGTGTATCATCATCATCACGCTTGTGATGTACGCTTGTGATGTATAGGAGCGAGATCAATGTTGAACATGGAGGAAACCTCAAGGAGGCAACCATTTTTCAGCTCCCCGGAAGAACTGTTTGATGAAGAATATTACGACGAGCAGTTGCCGGAGAAGAAGCGCCGCCTTACTCCTGATCAGGTCAGTAAAGTTGCGTCTTCATTATTATTTACCATGTAGAAGTAGTAGTATTATTTGTGAATTTACCGTTGTGATTTGACTTTTTAACGCATTAATATGTGAAAATACCTTGTTGACGAATAGTTAAAAAATAAATAAATCGTAAGTTTCGAAAAAAATGATAAATTTTTGTTGAAACTAATCACTTTCTTATCAAAACTTACCATTTTTGCTAAAATATATGATCATATTCTTGATTCCTTGCGTACATATGCTGATATGGTAACATATGCTCCATGTTCCTTCGAGATAAGAGTATGCTTGGCATATTCACTTATATCCATTTTGTTTATACCATGCCAGCATCGAATTCCTTTCATTTTCTTTGACCAGTCCAGTTTTATATCATATGTATATATCTCAAAAAAGTAAATTTATTTGTATTCTAGAATAAAATTGATTGTAAATATTATGTGATGTTTCAAAAAAGAAAATTCTCTTGATTTGCTAGAGAATATGTGCTTAGCAATAATAGCATGTGATTCGATTGGGTGGTTGATTAAAGGTTCACTTGCTGGAGAAGAGCTTTGAGGCTGAAAACAAGCTGGAGCCAGAGCGCAAAACGCAGCTGGCCAGGAAGCTGGGCTTGCAGCCCAGGCAGGTGGCTGTGTGGTTCCAGAATCGCCGTGCACGCTGGAAGACCAAACAGCTTGAGAGGGATTATGATCAACTCAAATCTTCGTATGATTCCCTTCTCTCCGACTATAACTCTATAGTCAAAGAGAATGAGAAGCTCAAAGAAGAGGTATAACTTATTAAGGACGTAATTATGTCAACAAGTTCAATTTAACCTCTTCAAGATCCATTGTAGTCTTGTATTAGTTATGTTTCTTGAATAACTGATCTGAGCTCAGCCTATACATGTTTCAAATTGCCAATACGGCTAGAGTTTTCATTGTGGCAAACATTTGGTTTTGCAATAGTGGTGCTTCAGACTGAAGTAACACTTGCTAGAGATGATAAATTACAGCTAAAACCTTGTAGGCAGTGGATATGGTTTTAGTGATTTGATTATGAATTATGCCCCTATTACTTGAATTGCACATCCTTACTTAGTAAGGCATACGGGAGGTGTTGCGATTTTTGAATTTATAATTTTGTTTAAGAGGAAACGTGGAAAGTTGAATCTGACCAAAAAATTTGTTTCTAGCTACACAAAAAAATGTATTTGTCCTCAGCCGTACCGTTCTCAATCATGTCTTAAAAATCCAACCTTCTGTTACATTCCAAACTCCACCTTTATTTTTAATTCCTAAAGGGTAAAACACCCTGGTAGTTCCTTCAAAATATGCCAAGAATCCTTTTTAGATGAGTAATGCTGTGCAATTATACAATGATACTCCATCGATTATCACTTAATCGCATCTGATTCCTTTCTTATATTCTGGAAGAACAGACTACTAGGCTACGCAGAGATTGGTTAATAATGCACATGTGACCAGATGCTTGCATTGTATTGTATTCATCTGAACTGATGTAATTTTTTTATCATAACAGGTTCTTTCCTTGAGTCAGAAGCTGCAGGCCAAAGGGGTACCTGGGAAGCTGGTGTCAAGTGAGAAATCTGATCCGCTTCCCATGGATAAGCTCCATGCTTCAGCCCCTAAGTTCTACGTGAAGGTGGAAGACCGCCTGAGTACTGGCAGTGCTGGGAGTGCGGTGGTAGATGAGGATGGTCCGCAGCTCGTGGACAGTGGTGACTCACTCTTGCCTAACTATGATTACCCAGCTGGATGTGTTGCCCCAGCAGCAGTTGGTGTTCAATCAGAGGAAGATGATGGTAGTGATAATGGCCAGAATTACTTTTCCAGTGTGTTTGTGGCTGCAGGAGAGCAGAGCCATGACGAGGGAGAGCCAATGGGCTGGTGGGATCTGGTCATAGATTAGTTCTAAAACTCCTTGTGTCCAGGAAATGTATGGTGTCTTATAATCGGTTACTCTCTATTAAGTATTGGTATATATTTGCAGTAGATGCTTTGGAGATGAAGAAGATAAGACACAGCAGTCACCCAGCAATTACATTAAGGACGAAAAAATGAGATAAAAAAAAAAAAAAAAAGGAGTAAAAGAACAGTAGGACCGCTATGCTGTCTATGGATCGAGAGAAATAGGTAGGTGGACCGAGTCGTGAGGCTGTGAATTTTGTGATCCACCTTCATCCACATCTTCTACCGGTGGGCCTTCTTGAGAGTCCCTTGTGGACTCTATGTGAGCCCTATAGTACTTAGTACTTCTGAAAGATGTGAGTGAAGGTGGACCACAGGGTCCACGACCTCACCTATAAACCCGATCCAGCTAAATATTTTTCATGAATCGATATGAATAAAACCAGTTGCTTTTGTCTAATTTTGGTGCCATTACGTGGTAATTTTGTTCCGCCATTTGGTTTCGAGTGTGCTACAACTACTTTATTTCCTTTGCGTTGAATTTCTATTAAGAATAACACGGTGGTGCAAACCCCTAACTTGCTTATGAAGCGAATTTTGTTTCGTATGGATGCATTGGTTGACTATGTGGCAAATGTGTATTCTGTTACATTTGGAATACACATCAGTCCATATGTTCAGGGTTACTATTGTCATCATCATCCTAGGAAAAATATATAGAAGTATCAAGAATAACAATTCTTCTTTTTCAAAAAAAGAATAACAATTCTTATAGAATGTAAAGAAAATTGCAATTTTGATACCTAATGTTTAGAGCATCGACAATTTTAGCCCTTATAGTTTGGACGAAAGCAAATCTAGTACCAAATATTTTAATTTTTTAGCACATTTGGTTCTATTGAAGTAGTTTTAGTCCTTAAAGTTTGGATGAAAACAAATATAGTATCAAGTATTTCAATTTTTTAGTACATTTAGTCCAACTGACCGGTTTTGTTAAATCTTTCTAGAATCCAATCATGTGATACTACTAATAATCAAATTTAAAAAATAGAAAAAAGGAAAAAACTTACTTGCCATAATTTGTAATTAAAGTCACTAATTTGAGTAATTAGTCTTTACTCAAAAAAATTTTTAAAAAGCTAATAAACATGAAAAAAAACTCTAATCTTCATATAGGTAATAAGCTATTTTATTCCCTTTTTTCCTTTCTCCTCCCCTTCCCCCCCCCTCCCCCCCAATTCCCACATTCTCTCTTTTCGCTCCTAAAAGAAAAAATAAGATCGTATTTAAAAGACAAAATTTTGCTCTTCAATATCTCTGGAAAATTTATTTAAAAACCTTGTGACTATTTTTAATTATTATTTGAAACAAAAGAAATGAGATAAGTAGCAAATTGAATTTTGAATTTGGTAACCCGTACATGAGTATTATATGACTAGATTCCGATAAGATTTTAACAAAATTAGTCAATAGGGTTGAATGTGCTAAAAAATTAAAACACTTGATATCAAATATGTTTTCATCCAAACTTTAGTGACTAAAACTACCTCAATAGGACTAAATATGCTAAAAAATTAAAACATTTGGTATTATATTTACTTTTATCCAAATTTTAAAAACTAAAACTGTCAATATTCTAAACTTTATGGACTAAAATTACAATTTTCCCTAGAATGTATTTGCGGAAACAAGTTTGTAATAGTGCATAATTGATTGAATAAATGCATTATTTAGATTAGATGTCGACATAAGCAAATACAGCTCAACTACTGGACTACAGGTCATTCAAGAGAAGACACCATTGCAGTTGTTGTTTTGGGGAGTGATGCTTGGTGCATGTTGGAACTAAGGACAGTACCCGGCAATTTTAGCAATAAAGATTTGATTAACTAGCAAGTCGTAACATCAACACACATGACACTGTCCACCATCCACCCAATTCCAATCTCGCCCTCCGTCGAAAATCTCATTTCGTATGAATGCACCTACGCTCTATCATTTCAAATTGTGTATAATTTGTTTATCTACAAAAACAAATTTGAATTTGAGAACTGAACAAAAACTCCATGTTGCCGATTAACCCTTGAAAATATTTCTTTACTGCTTAGTTGTGGCCAGATAAAATGCCATTTCTTTTACTTTATTCCCAAACTCTGTCCCCCAGTGTCGTCCCTGTGAAGGCACTTCCCTGAATGACTTTCAAGGATACAACGGCTGAAATGGAAGGGGTTTTGAATTTTTATTCGATATTTTGTTCGTGGACCTCTAAAGGGCAGGGGTATAATTGACTAGCGGTCCGCTTTTTAATGTTGGTGGCCCAACTTACTAGTGGAATGGATAATAGGCTGGGTCTGATGAGCCATGACCCATCTGGTATCTTTCCTGCTAAAGTGTTTTTTTTTTTTTTTTTTTAACAAACCAATAATTCATTGCTACACGACTGTACTTACATTATACAAACCATTGCGATGTTGAACTGCTAAATTATGGCCTAAGGAAACCTGAGACCCATCCACCTTAATTACAAACACCTCTTGAAATAAATACAAAAGTGCATGGAAATCCTGCCATATTGATATGATCTCCAGTAGTGCTTGAGTTGAAGCACTCAGATACTGAACAAACAACAAATTATCTGTAGTTTTGCTCAGTTGCAATTTCACCACTTCTTGAAGGCCCCTCAAATAAGCTAAGGCTTCAAGTTGAAGTGGAGGGGCAGCAGCTAATGCTTCAAAATCCATATATATTATATAGATAACTTCACTTAAATTTTAAAAATTATATATATTATATAGATAAACTCTTGCTTAACTCTTTACAAGAATAAATTTTGGGGTCAAAATTTCAATTAATAAATTTAGATAACCAATAAGTCAAAATAACATTTTCAAAGTAAATGGCTTGTCCTACACACTAGAAGAGACGAGAAGAACTCAAAAGGCATCCTTTCCTCGCTTTTTTTTTTTTTTTTTTGCCTCATTCTATTTTGTATTTTCTTATTCTTCTTCGCTGAAATTTTATTTGCAAACTTCTGTTGTAAATTTTTCATGATCCAAAATTAAAACTTTCGTTATCATCTTTCTTCATTCCTCCTATTGAAGTCAAGCATTGCTTAGCAATTAGTATTGCACTAATCTTGACAATAACTCTTTTTCTTTTCCTTTCCTTTTTTTGGGTTTTTGGTTTAGTTCATCTCTTCTTTATTTTCTCCTATTTGATTGTATTATTTCTTGGCCTTTTTATGTAAATCTTTTTTTTTATTTGCTTTATCAATTAGATATCATGAAACTATGTGATTAATTATGGATTTATTTCTTAATTTTAAAGATAGCTAGGTTGAATTCTAATTAAGTATCATTGAGTATAACTGATTATGAATTGGAGATTGATTAATTCAAACATTATTAGTAACAGTAAAATAACTAACAAGTAGTTTTGCTACCATTGCTATACTTTATATTCTCTTTCAAGTGGGATGGTATATTGAATATTCCTTTGAATTATGATTTGGAATTTTGGACTATTATTATATGCATTAACAAGTGACCTTGGACCTTAGAAATAAAACTTAAACCAGTTTTGATCATACTTTTCTTTCTTTTTTTTTCATCTTTTTTAAATGGGCTATATATTTGTGTTCAACCTTAATATGTTATCAAATGTTAAAATTCATGTTTATAATACTAAATTGAGTTATTTTACGATTTTTATTTATAACATGTTATGGAAAATTTTCTTAAAAGGAAACCCATAAAAGATTAAGTTGCTAGTGGTTTGCAAAATATTTAAAAAAATTAAGAATAAATATTAAGTTGCTAATAGTTTGCAAAATATTTTAAAAAATTAAGAGCTCCACTTAATTTGGCTAATCTTCGCGTAGATTCGAAGTTACGTGTTAAGATCTTTGAGTAAAGATAAAGTACGAAGAGTATATTTATTGAAAGGGCATTGTCAATCTTGTAGTCATAGCTTTTCAACAAAAAATATTAGAAGTATACCACGTTGATTTTGTCATACTTCGTTTAATAAACATAGGAAATGATTAGAACGTGACATAAGTATAGGAAATGGTTAGAACACGACACAAGTAAGGATGCTATTTTTGCTTACGTTATTATTTATTTTCACATAATTTTAGGAAAAAAATGGGAGATGAATGGATGAACAATTGTTTAGCTACTTGTGTAGAAACAAAACAAATGTAGTTTTACACCAAACTTACAATACACAACTACTTTCAACTCATGGCAACTTTTGTTTTGTATTTCAGTGGATAATAGTTATTGGCTCTCCTTGCAAAGGCTATTTTTGGTACGGGAATATCTGTTATCATATCGGAAGTCTTTCACGACTCATGACAATTTTTGTTTTGTATTTTAGTGGATAATAGTTCTTGGCTTAAATTGCAGAGGCTATATTAGGTATGGGAATATATATTATTATATTGGATGTCTTTCACACAACTAGAAAAAACTACAACAAACTTACAATACACAACTACTTTCAACTCATGGCAACCTTTGTTTTTGTATTTTAGTGGATAATAGTTCTTGGCTTTACTTGCAGAGGCTATTTTTGCTACGAGAATATCTATTATCACATTAAAGTTTTTCAGACAACTAAAAAAGAATTATGTTTGTTGGAATCCTATGTTATATTGGGTATCTTGTACTGGATATGCTATGTTTGTTGGAATCCTATGTTATATTGGGTATCTTGTACTGGATATGCTATTGTAAGTTTGTTGGTATGTTAATATATTGTAAGGTTTTCGACTAAAAGAAAAAAGAAAAAAGAAAAGACTTGCTTGAATTGAAGAATGGGAAATGGGAATGCCACGTGCACGTGTTGCTATTTTTTTTTTTTTTTAGTTTTTTCGGCACAAGACCTGCAGGGGAAATTGGGGTAGGGAAACCTAAATCAATTCCACGATTCAACCAAAAAGCAATTGCTGACTTAAGGGAGGAACTACTGAGGCTTAAGTACTACACACTACGCACACAAAGTCCCGATGTAGGGACACGGCATGTGTTGCTATTTTGAGGAGGAGGAGGAAGAAAGAAAGGACGTCTGTACTGTTGGTTGGTTACATGTGGATTTTAGATGAAGGATTTAGTTAATTTTCCTAATGAAAAAATGAGTTCTTATCAGTTTTCATCAACTTTATCTCATGCAAGCTCAGGTGAGTTGAGAAAGTCCAAGCGAATTAACGGTTACGAATATTGTGATTTCTTCTTCTTTTTTTTTTTTGAAAGGGATTTTTATTTGACTGTACGACGAGTATGGGAGTGAGATATACCGCCAGGTTTTTTTTTGGAGAGCCAATGAAATAATCTTTTCATGATTTTTTTACTAGTTTCATATACGGTCATACAGCCACTGAGCCGAAGGCTCAGTGGTCAGGGGAGCTCTTGGATTAGCTCCCCCTGCTGCAGGTCTGGGGTTCTAACCCCACCTGCAGCAGTTGGATGGTATTAAATCCAAAGGAGCACCATAGTGCTCCTTTGGTCCAATGGTGGTTTAGTCCCCATTGGCCCCTCAGGTCCAGTTGGACCATCCCCTTAAAATAGGTTAGGAGTAGGCTAGTATGTTGAATCTTGACAAAAAAAAAAAAAAAATACGGTCATACATACTGAGGTTACTTTCCTAATAGCCTGGCTTCTGTGTAGTCCAAGTGGCTTTGTCTTTAGACTGATCCATGTGGATTGTAGGGACGAGATATTTGGTTTCTCTTTCCAGTAGTCGTAATATATACTCCAGCTGTCCAGCCTCAAGTGTCAGCTCTTCATGTTTTTTTTCGTGGGTTTTCTCGAACTGGGGCACTTGGGTGGATGGGCTTGGAGTCATGCTGTGCTTGTAGGCCATAACCCTGCTGGAAAATATTAATGGATCCGGCTTAGGCTGTTGGGCTTAATGGTCCGAATTGCTAGGTATTAAGATCAACGGATTGCTCCCAATATAGTAAACTACCATAAAAATAATTGTGCAGAGCGAATTATCCAATAATTGTAGAAAAAATTATAAATTCAAATTAAATTGCTAGAGTGTTAGGTTGTTTGCTTCAACAGCGTTACAGTTATGAAAAAGAACCAGAAATTTATTAGTTACACTGATAATGCATCTTAACCCTTTCTATCCATCATTTTTAAAATATCCAAATTTTCCATCATTTTTTACAAAATCCTCCTTAGCTACTTTGTCTGGCTTTGGCTTCACATGTGCTACTGTTATAAGCAAGATATACTCCAAAATTATGCAAAAAGATATTTATAAGGGTGCTTAAGTCTGGTCCAACACGGTCACAACCTGTCCATCTTATATATTTATATCATATTATTTTTTTAGGGAACAACTTGAAATTTACATTTTAAAAAGATAACTCTTTTTTTTTTTCAGATTGTTGCAAAAAAAAAAAAAGAATATTAGTTAATTGATACTGGGTGAAATCGACCACGGTTCTACGAACAATGTTTTAAAATTTTGGTTGAACTAATTCGGTTTTTTTTTTTTTTTTGTGCATTTAAGTTCATTAATTGTTTTTTATGGTGATCAATGTCTGAAAGTGGCGCAACAGTTGAATTGGTACGATCTTTCAAAAATAAAAAAAAAATAAAATAAAAATTTTGGTTTGGTACAATATCAATGAACCCATATCACTGCACAGTTTTTTCTTTCCCCATATATATATATATATATATACACACACACACACACACACACACACACCCATATATATGTATATATATCTACATATATATATATATATATATATATATATATATATAGGCAATGTGACATGTCAGGATCATAATTCTTTATCCAAAGAACTCGAGGGATCACAATTCTTACAACGATCTACTTCCTGAACTTGACGCCAAATTAATTAATGTAATAGTACTATTGTATTATGTTGACCAGGCAAAAAAGAAATTTAATTATACGTACGTACCATGACGTCTTTCAATAATAATTGATTAATTAGCGTGAAAAAGAGCGCTAATCCTAGTCAAAATGATGCTACATCAATTCAAAATTGCCTTTCCTTTTGTTGGGGCGTCAGTTCAAAATTTGACCAGTAAACGCTCCGAAATTACAGTGCAAATATAGGTAATTTTGAAATTTATAGTTACAATTATGTTCATAAAAAAAAAATGGTTTATCGATTGATTGTACATGCATTTGTTGCTTGACTGCTTACATTTGTTGGGCAAATGTGTACATTAGCACCGCAATCGTTTAGTTTAAGTCCTTTTTAAGAGGGTAAATTTGGCAAGTAAATAAATTTGGCAAATAAAGAGCTTTGGATGAATTTATGTCCCTTACTGACTCCCCTCCTTTTACTTGGGGCTTCGCGAGTGAGTTTTGGAGTGAGTGTTTTGGACTCTCTCTCTAATCTCTAAGCACGGCGGTCACATGTCAATTGCCCGTGCTTGCCGGCCCAAGTCGGGTAGCATAATATAGCAAAATTCGCCGTCTCCCATGGCACCGCCTTTCGCCGGTTACAAACATTAAATACCTCCAAATCCCTCCCTTTCTTAAATCCCTCCCCCACCACACACAACACACACTCACGCTCACATTCACGCTCACTTTCTCTCTAATTGGCCATTGCATCTGCGGTAATATTAGTGGCTTTCTGCCGGAGCTTTTTCATCACTGCAAAGCCGATCATTTCAATTCTTTCGTGGTAAGTTAATTTATTTATTACATTTACGAATTGTCGGTGATATTTTACAAATGCCGTAGGGTAGTCAAGGCAGATTGATGAATTTTCAATTCCTCTATTTCGTGTTTTTTTTTTTGAGTTTCTCTTTAGACAGTGAACTAACAGATCTCTGATGGGGAGGTTTTTTCTGTTGATTTTTTTTTTACGTACAAAATTCCTTGATTTACATCTATTTGATATCGGATAAGCTGGATTGATTAAGTATATCTATGTTGCGGATAAAAGTAGTGATTGTATAACGGTTCCATAGTTGCTTGCTCTTTAACTGAATTGCTGCTCATTGTCATGCTTGATCTGGTGTATTGAATTTGGGTATCGACTGAGATAATCAGATAGAGATATGTATTGTGCTTTCTGGAATTATTTATTCTTTTTCTAAGTTAAATGCGTGAAAATACACACAACTTGCTAATAGTTGAAACAAACATGTTTGCTGGATTTAGCCATGATGAAATAAGTTGAAATTCTAGTTTGAATGCACATTTTTGGTTGATATTATCTAGGAAGAGAAGATAGTATCCATTTAGAAAACTAGGGGGAAACATGGAATAAATTGGGAATAATTATAGCTGAATTTCAAATGGGCATTGTGTAACTACCTTGCAGGAAATGTTTGAACAAGTAAATATCTGTGTTACCTGCTGATAAGGCGTTAATTTACAACACTGCTTTCTTTCTCTTTTTTTTTTTTTTTTCCTTCTTTTTTTTGTTGGGTATTGTTAGCTTCAAAGGCATTATTGTTGTGAAGTAAGACCTCAGAAGTTTGTACTTTTTGAGGATAATATGAGATCCCTGATGGCATTCTTTAGTGTTTTGGTGCCTGTTGGAATTTGTATTAAACTTTAAAAAGGAGTCTTGGAATGTTACGACACCTAAACATGTCATCTATATGATGCAAGATATATTTGGTTTCTGCTTAGCTTCTTCAGTATTGATGGGTGGGGATATCATTCCTTTCCTCTTAAGCAGTGCCTGAGCCTGCATCATGTCGGAGAAAGTTCTTAAAGATCTCAACACACTGCCTGAATCTGAAAGGAAGAATGAAAACACCAGCAATGGGAGCCTCAAGCCTCAGATTGTGTTAATTGGTGAAAATATTGAAGAGAGCCAAAGAAAAATTTCTGCCTCCGCCCCAGTGAGTGAGAATCCCAACAATGTCAATGGAACATCAAATTCTGTACCTGAGGCAGGGAATTCTGAAGTGGAGTACATTGAATCTGAAAACTTGAAAGATGTGGATGATCTGGACACAAGTCTAAAGGTATTTCTGTAATGCTTTCAGAGCATTTTGTGATGATGCAAAGCACGTCTTCGAATCGTGTCCCTTAATGACATCTAAAGTTTTATACTGAGTGAAACAACTTGTACAATGATTGACATTTTTAGTTTGTTTTAAGACCCTCTTAGCAGGATTGGACTCTAAGGATTGGGTTATGGTGTGTGAGGCACTCAATAATGTACGTAGGCTGTGTATATTTCACAAGGAAGTGATGTTGGAGACTTTGTAAGTTCTACTATTCACAATGTCGTCATGACTAGAAAATTATGCCATCCTAATTGTTTATCCTCATTTCTTAAATTGGCTTTAGCAATTTCTTAATGATGAGTCCAACTAATAGTTGTTTATTTTGGTCAATAGGGCGAATGTGATCTCCTTAATTGTGAAAGCTGTGAAGAATCCAAGAAGTGCTGTTTGTAAAACTGCAATTATGACATCTACCGACATTTTCAAAGCATATGGTGATGACATAATTGAATCATTGGATCCAATGGTATTATCCTTGCTATTGCATGTTCCATAATTCACTTAATGCAGTATTTTTTTTATTTTATTTTTATCTCCTCCATATGATACTTAAATGTACTTTGTTACTTGTATTGTTATCATGTCCACCTTTAGCTTGTGCAACTTCTTCTCAAATCTTCACAAGACAAAAGATTTGTTTGTGAAGCAGCAGAGAGAGCTTTAATATCCATGACTACCTGGGTTCCTCCTGTTTTATTGTTACCCAAATTGCAACCATATCTTAAGAACAGGAATCCTCGAATTCGAGCAAAGGCAGCTATGTGCTTTTCTAGAAGTGTACCAAATTTGGTAAGAGGTTTATGTTTTCTGTTATTGGATTTGATGCTGATTATTTTTTATTTTGTTGCTTCTGTATGGATTCTCACACAGAAAAGAATTATTTCCATTGCTTAAATTATGTTCTTTTATTTTGTTACTAAGGTTAGTGCCAGAATGAATTGCACTTTTGCAAAATTTTCTATTATGATATTTTACTGAAACTAAAGTTTGCTTGTATGGAATTAAAAATTCAGCACTTAGAAGACAACATTTATCACAGTCTTAACAAGTACCATGTTAACTAGTATACCAGTAAAATCCGAGCTTCTTTGGTTATTTGACCTGGTTATACTGATGGTGAAGTTTATTATACCTCATTCACAAGTTAAGAAATAGGGACACCAATGACAGAAAATGTGGCATTGTATTGGATAATATTTTGTATCTTAGCTCCAAGTTTCATTCTTGCTCATTCTTAGTAGCTGATAATAGATCAAAGATGGAAGGAGCTAAAATAGCTTCTTTGGCAGTAAACTTATCAAATGTAATTGAGTGGGAAGGAAACTTTCCCGTGGCTTTTGTGTATGTTTTGTAAATGGATTATACAACGAGTACAGGGATGTTGACTTTTTGGTGAAAAAAAAAAAGGGGATGTCATTGCCTTTTGAACTATGAGCATCTAATGTCGAGTTAATGGTTTCTTTTTACAGGGTATTGAGGGGATTAAAGCATATGGAATTGACAAATTGATGGAGGTAGCAGTACCCCAGCTCAGTGACCAGCTCCCAGAATCCAGGGAGGCCGCACGAGCTCTGTTGTTGGAGCTACAAACTATGTACGAGAAATCTCATCTTTTGAGTGCAAATGCTGCATCTGATGACCCCGAGGTGACCTCTTGGGAATGTTTCTGTGAGTCAAAACTCTCACCATTAAGTGCTCAAGCTGTCCTTCGTGTGACTAATGTTGTCCGATAGGGTCTTGTGTTTGGTTCCTAGCATCATTATACGCATAATAGTTTCAGTGAGTATTATCGTTGATTAATTCTCATGCTTTCTTTTTGGTTCCTTATCCTACACTTGTATATACCTTAAAGTTTGAGATGCTTGGTAAGGCAGTCCACGTTATAGTTGAGCTATGATCTTACTGTGATCGATATATTTGCTTTACCGTGTAGTGCTAGTTACAGTAAAACCTATTATTGTTGCTTGGAGAACTACAATCTGCTGGCTATTAAGCTATTTTCGTCTTTCTATTCGCTTTTTTTTTTTAACTTTAGCCAGCTAGCATTCGATAGTTTCTGCTGTATACCCGTTATATCGTGGCGTCCCAATTATTTATTATGGTTCTTTTTTTTTTTTTTTGAGAGAAATTTATTATGGTTCTTAACATTGAAATGTTAAAACCCGATTGAAAAAGTATATTGTCTTGTGCGCACTTGCAAGCTTGAAATTAGAAAAAGAAAAAGGCGGTTAATTCGCTTACGTCGGAGTATAACTGTTTCTTTCTTAGATTCTTTTGTTTCTCTTTTCGTTATTTCATCTGTTTGATAGTTGACTCAGGGACATCCGGACCGGAGGCTACCAACGTGGACTTGTGGACTTGGGTCTAGAATATTATTTTACGAAACAAGCAGTTAAACTTCAAATTGAAACTTTTACATTCATCTTTGTAAAAGTTAAAAAAAAAATTTAAAAATTAAAATTTTTCACAATACAAGTGAAAAATACTTGTGTTATATTTTATACTTTACATTTAAGATAAATTTTTAGTTAGTATCAAGAAAATATATGATAATCATAGCATAAAAACAAAGAATAATATATAAATAAAAAAATTAAGTGGAAGGAAAATTAAATATGATATTTAAGTTTTTAAGTGATCTAAAACTTGAAAAATGAAATAGTTTAATATTCCTCAATTTATATGTAAAATTCACAAATATTAATCTGTAAGACATATATGTAAGTCGATTCGGTTAATCGAGAATTTTAAAAATCAATATTTAAAATAACTATTTTTGTAAATGAGGCTCAATTAACTTAGTTCTACTCTTAAAATTCAGTTTGATCATCCTTCTTTTTTTATTCAAAACATATCAGTTTTTACGATTTTTTAATTTTTTGGTTATTTTTGCTTGACCGAAAAAATATTACCTATTGTACTTTAGCTGCTCCGCTACTAACGCTTCATTTTCCCGCTGAGCAAAACCGATTATTCTGACTTACACAATATGATAAGATACGCTCTTTATGAAAATGATTTTTGGATGCTCTAGATTTGACGACTTTTGTCATCACATACATACATCCAAATTATGGTATAACAACCCTTTATTTCCTCCTATTTTTCTGTTCTTTTATTTCGTGTTCTACACGACAAAAGCTGTAAGGAAAGGAAATTATCGGGTACTTTATTGTGACCTGCTACCGACCCAATTTTGGGAGATATAGAGTAATCAACTGGAATACTTTTGTCATATGAATTGGTTGAAAAGAACTTCTTCGACAACTACAAAAAGAAAATCAAAACAATTATACATACTGTCCATTAATCAATACGTTAATTTTATATACAAACAATCATATGACTCTGGATTCCAAAGCACTAATTTTGCATAAACTCTGGATTCCTGTGATTGAATCAATATAGAAGAATCTAGTTGCTCAAAAAACTTGAAAGAAGCAAAGAAATGGCCGATCGTTCGACTTCTAAACTTCATATAGTTCTGTTTCCGTTCATGTCCAAAGGCCACACCATTCCACTTCTAGACCTGGGCCGGCTCCTTCTAAACCTTGGCGCAACAGTCACTATTTTCACCACCCAAGCAAACCGTTCTTTCATCTCTCAGTCCCTTGCTGACCCTGCCGTTTCCATCATCAATCTTCCCTTTCCAGACAATATTACTGGAATACCCTCCGGTGTTGAAAGCACTGACAACCTCCCATCAGCATCGCTTTTTTACTCCTTTGCAAGTGCCACAAAACAAATGCAACCCCATTTTGAGCAAGCTCTCCATACTCTCCCACGCGTACATTTCCTTGTCTCGGATGGTTTTCTTGGCTGGACTCTTGAGTCAGCATTAAAATTTGGCATCCCTCGGCTGAGTTTTTATGGTATGAGCAACTATTCCATGGTGGTGTCTCTAGATGCGGGTTCAAGTGGGAGTCTCTCGTTATCTGAATCGGATGACGAGCCTGTCACTGTGCCCAACTTCGCATGGATCAAGCTCACGAGGAACGACTTTCTCGAACCCTTCAATGCACGTGAACCAAAAGGTCCTCTTTTGGACTGGACACTTGAACAAAGCATAGCAACTTCAAATAGCTTTGGTCTGATTGTTAACAGCTTCTATGAGCTTGAGTCGATTTTTGTGGACTACTGGAGAAAAGAATGCAAACCCGAAGTGTGGTGCATTGGACCCCTGTGCTTGGTGCAATCACAACAAATAAAACTCCAACCACGTCAGAAGTACACCTGGGAGGGGTGGCTAGACCAGAAGCTGGCCCAAGGAAGCCCAGTCTTGTATGTTGCATTTGGTACCCAGGCAGACATATCACCAGAGCAGTTACGAGAAATAGCAATTGGCTTGGAGGAATCAAAGGTCAACTTCTTCTGGGTGGTAAGGAAGAACACAGAATCGCTTCATGGGCTTGAGAAGAAGGTCACGGAAAGAGGGATTATAGTGACGGAATGGGTAAGTCAGAGGCAGATCCTAGAACATGAGGCAGTGCAGGGATTTGTCAGTCACTGTGGATGGAACTCTATTCTGGAGAGCATTTGTGCAAAAGTCCCCATTCTAGCATGGCCAATGATTGCCGAGCAACATCTGAATGCAAGAATGGTAGTAGAAGAAATTAAAATCGGTTTGAGGGTTGAGACAGTCGATGGATTAGTGAGAGGATTTGTTAAAAGCGAGGGACTGAGAAAGATGGTGGTAGAGCTAATGGAAGGAGACAGGGGGAGGCAGTTGAGAAGGAAGGTGCAAGAAGTTGGGGAAGCTGCAAAAATGGCTATGGAAGAAAGTGGATCATCGTGGAACGCTTTAAGCAAACTCATTAGCGAAGTAAAATCACAAAATCCAGACCGCGTAGTACCATAGGCCGGAATAGCTGCCTATACATCTATCCCTGAACATGTATTTGGTGTCCTTGAGCCCTTTCTTTTATATAATGCACAAAATGTATACAAAAGTTCGGAAATTTCACTAATTCCGCAACATCTGGCCTTGTGATCTTGACTTTGAAACTCCAATTCTAAATTCTATTGCATGCTTGGAGAACGTGCGATCTAACGCCTTACATTAAGTCCTGTATGGTATCACAGAAGTCATGTGATTGTCATCATCCGCTGCTATATATGGTGGAAAATTTCTCTGCTAAATTAAACTTGATGCCCTGCCGTTCAGGAACAGGCTTCTGGTTTCTGGCCAACGGAAGTTTCTCTACTAATATTAAACTCAAATCCTCTGCTGTTCATGAACAGGTTTCTCTTCTTGTCTGCCTCGTACAATAAAAAATAAAAAAAAAAACTGCACCACATGAACCATGAACGGTACGTGGTCAACTTTGTGAAGGTGATCAAGACGTGATATTAGGACGAGGATTAAATGAAATGCGGAGGCAGTTGCATAAAAATTTTCTACGTTTTAACATCTGGCCAGCGGAGATTTTCATTTTCCTCGAAACTTATACAGCACAAGGGTCTCTTCAAAATTTCGTTGAATAATGCTTAAACTCATTTTGTAGTTTTGCTGGAGAACTTTGCACATCAACGCATGAACTAAAATGCAGAAAAACACACCGTTATGACTCGTGAGCATGTGATTGGACTATGTCATTAACTGGTTGACCAATATGCAAATTAAATCCAATGATGATGTATTTAAAAACAAACCTGGATTTTCAGAAAATACAGGACTGCTTCACAGTTTTATCAGCAGTCAGGAGTAACAGAGCACATGGACCAGCACACGAACAACAATAATAAGAAGAGTATAACGTTGTTGTACTTTGAATTGAATGGTCTGTCCAGCTAATGGCCAATGACCACCGATTAATTTGGACCAAAATGTTAATAAATCAGAAAAATGTTTATCAAATTGAGAAGGGCCTAAACAGTAACAAAGATAAGTGTGTATTTATATGGTAATTTGTGTGCTCAATATGCATTCGCTAATACCAACTAAAAAAATCCTAGATGAAAATAGTGTCGTGAATCTCAACCAACGCCGCATTAATTCAATTGAAATTCACTTTTAACTGACAGATCCACTTATTGTCTTTCTTTTTTATAAAGATTCTGCTCGTTCCGTGGGTATTACTGTACAAGTCTTGCAACTGAAAATTGGCTATTGCGATGATAATAACTTAACTCTTTTCATCCATCACTAGTTCCATATTTATTATACATAGTTAGATACTAAAAAAATTGAACCTAAACCGCATGCATATATTTTCTTGATGAATTGAATTGTTAAATCCCACAATTTTTAGACGCCAAAAAATCTTGAAAAATACATATATAATTAAGTAATCAACGCATCAAACAAGCAAAGGAGTGACAATAAATGAACTTATGCCTAGCATAATTTAATATAGAAACTAATTGTAAATGTTTCCACTAGTTTGAGATCTATAGCTGTTATTATGCTAGTTGTTTATTTATACCTTCGTCCTTACAAATAATCAGCATTAATTCCTCTGATTAAGAGAAAGTAACATGAGTTGATAAGGATGAGCGTTACATTAGATAATATTTGAAGCATATTAAAGGAACGTGGTGCTCATGAATAAAGCTAATTTCTATGAACTTCCCAGAGCTTTCTAAAACATGGACACATGTTTATCTTCTCAGTAATTATCAGTAAGCAGTGTCTCAAGCAGATATGTGATCTCATCTAGTCATCGTTGCACCCTCTTATCATGATTCACTATTATTTTTTGGGAGTTGGTAGTGACTGATTCTTGTGGTTTGCCTAAACTACATATATAATCCATCGAGCTGAGTTAACCAGGGGCTTGCACAAACTCAAAATGGGTTAACTTCAACTCTGCCACTTTGGACTCGTTTTTTGAGAAAATGTTTTCAAAAATAATTAAAATATGATTCTTCAAAATTGCTCCAAAACTGCAACAGTAATATTTAAGGGGGAAAAAAAAACCATTTTCTTTTCCCACTTTTATATTGGAGAAAATTTCCCATCTGTTTTTTTCGTAGAATTAATTAGACAACACGAAATAGAAAGGAATCCCACCAAATTAAAGCCATCAGCTGACTGCTTTTCTCTACAATTTTAAGAAAACTAGCAATCCGACATGTGCCGTTCAATCTTTAAATACATCCCAGCAAATTAGAGCCCTTTACAATTGGGTAAGAAAGCTAGCAATCCGACATGTGCCATTCAATCTAAAGTACCATTCATCTTGATGATGCTAGGAGAGCCCTCGTTCCCGGGGTCATGCTTGTTTTGCCTCGGCAATTGAAGAAATGTTCCATCACTCTCACTGGACATTGCCGACTCCTCGTGGCCGGTTAGACAATTTATCGAAATTGTATAGCAACTAAAAACAGACAATTTTGCCGTTTAATCTTGTCATTAGTAGCGATGGTAGCTTTTCAATTACAACATTAAAGAGATCAGTTCACCAACCATGTAAGTGATGAAGATTGATCATGTCACCAAATGTTTTTTTGGTACGGCTTTTTATGATCACTAAACGTTACTACTAAATTGCTTCAAAAAAAAAATGTTACTACTAAATTGTAACTTTTTTATTTACGTTCCTCCTATATTTTGTAGATAATCAATTATGCATATGATCGTGCTATTGTTCGATCCTATTCGTGTGCTTGTTTCATTTTATTGCTACTTATTGGGTAACTAGAGCGCCCTCTCTCTCTCTCTCTCTCTCTCTCTCTCTCCGCAAAGAAATACAAAGAATAAATTATAAGAAGAAACAGGACGAGGTCCTCGTAAATTTGACTCCTGCAGTCTTTTCTACGATTTTGTGGATGGTAAATTTTATTTGCAGTTGGCACTGTCGCGTACAGTGGATCCGGCTTTCATAAAAAGCATACAAATCGACGTCAGCCTCTCACTTCAATCAAAACACTTTAAACAATTACTGTCGCGTGACTCAAACCCCATTGCCAGATGTTTCTGAAATTACTATTTATTCAACAAATTACTATTTGTCCATGAGATTAAGGGTCCGTCTCAATTGCTTTTTTCCCTATTTTTTTTTTTCAAGAAACTATTCAAGCATATGCTCTCCATTTTTTTTTTGGGTCATATATACATTTTTATCTGAAGACAATTATAATAAAATATTGAATCAAAAAATTCTTACAAAAAAAAAACAAAAATGCAATATCGCCATAGGCTTAAACCTCCATCCAATTGCTTGCGAGTCAAACGAACTGAGTTACAAAGTTGAGTGAGTTCAATGCTCCCATAAAGCACTTTGACACGTTTCTATCATGGGGCCAGTGCTACATGTACTCCCCACGCAGGCACTAAGAATATCAGTTAGTGCCTGCACACACTGACAGCCTCCTTCACCACACGTCCCCCACCTCAATTGGATTCTTTTCCGATACAGAAACAAGAAAAAAATACCGAGATTGAGCAAGGTGCTCAAGATAAACAGCCCACCCATCGAATATTCTACAGCAGAAAGGCTCGAACAAAACCAAAGAGAAAGTAGAAGATAGCCTGACCCGCGTCTGTTTTTATACATACAAATGCTCTAAACAGTCCCACACATATTCACACAACTAATTTGTCGTGGTGTTTTTGTGTATATATATATATCTATATAATTGGGCCTACTTCTTGCAATTAAATTGAAAAATTTTGAGTCAATGAGGAAGCAATTTATTTGATTTTAGGTTTGATTTTGTAGTAGACTCTTTTAAGCATATTACGTCTTTCTTTGCTTGTCATTAGTAGTGTCCACGCACACAGTGCTTCTTTAATATTCCAGAACACAAATTCTCACCAACTTTGCCTCGTTACTATTACTTTTTCTGATTATGTGTTTCATATTTTGTGGTGTTTCGTGTTTGTTGTTTAGATGTCCCCATTATTGAATCTTTCAGCTTTCTTGTAAAGAAAGGAGTCATTTTTTTCTCGAATTGTTGGTTTTCTTGAACTGAGAGAAGAGTTTGCCCATCTGGGACGTCTGCATATTTTTTTTTTCTCTTAAATTGACTGAAGCTGAGGAATGGGGTTTTGCTGATACCGAAAGGACTGTGATGGATGTTGAAGGTCTTGCAAATCCCATTAAGGTAAGAGCGAGAGTCTTGCATTTTCCATCTTCAAATATTGCATTTTTTTTTATGATAATAATGGTGGTCATTAAATTATTTGATTGCAGAAGGAGTCATGGAGGACAGTATTGACTTTGGCTTATCAGAGTCTGGGTGTTGTATATGGAGATTTAAGCACTTCACCTTTGTATGTGTACAAGAGCACTTTTGCAGAGGACATTCATCATTCAGAAACTAATGAGGAGATATACGGAGTGGTCTCTTTTGTATTTTGGACATTAACTCTTATTCCACTGCTCAAGTATGTGTTTATAGTGCTGCGAGCTGATGATAATGGTGAAGGTGGGACTTTTGCTCTGTATTCTCTGCTATGTCGCCACGCCCGAGTGAGCAGTTTGCCGAATGGCCAGGTTGCTGATGAGGAGTTATACGAGTACAAGAAAGATGAAATTGTGTCTGCTGACAAGAATCTTGGGTTAAGCTTGAGGTCAACATTGGAGAAACACAAATTGCTGCAAAGGATATTGCTTGTCTTGGCCTTGATTGGGACTTGTATGGTCATTGGAGACGGAGTCTTTACACCTGCAATCTCAGGTTCGATAAAGAAACTCTTTGTTATTTTTTGGTCTGTAAATTGGTGAATTGAGAAGTGACTAAGGATTGTTTGTTTGGTCATATCTGCAGTGTTTTCTGCAGTTTCAGGACTAGAGCTTTCCATGGCAAAAGCGCATCACCAGTGTAAGTGCTTTTATGGTTTGAACGACTTTTTTAGTTGTTCATGCTATTATGGACCTTCATAATCCACAAATATAATGCGGCTTTAAGTCAAAAAAATAGGCTAGGAGCAAATATTCAACTTGAATAGATCCTAATTAAGTTGAAAAAATTTGCATAAACAAATTTTTTTAGTATCGCCTACACGAGAAACTTGAGTATTCAGAACAGAGAACGGTTGGCTGGAAAATAAGTTTAACAGGAGAGCAGGTATGGCTCTCGAGAAGGGTGGCATAATCCTGTAAATTCAAGTGGCAATTGCTTGGGTTCTTCTCAAGCCGTTGTTTTAAGCTTTTCTAGATTATTCATATGGCTTTCTTCCTTTTGCATAATGCTACAAATAAAAGTGACTGGGCAGCGGTCCCAAGAAAACGATTTTTCAATTTATTATCAATAACTAAGACTTCCTTAGATATCTAGAAGTTCTTCTATAGACACGTCTTGTGTGGACAAAAAGATTCTAACCAAATTGTAAATGGAAAATATTTATTGTGGGCCCCATTATGCTGAACTAAGACAAAGTTTCTGCCCCAATCAAAGTCAAATCAACATCATATGAATAATAAAAGTTAGATCTCCTACTTTTACATTGAAAATGGTAGGCCATATTGAATCGGCCTGCTTAAGAAGTGAATATGCTACTTCAGACATGATTGAGTTCTCATTTGACGTCTATTGGTTAACATTGCAAATCTCAAAGTAAATAATATCAATTACAGAAAAGTTAACTAATTAGAACAAAATACTGTGTACAATTGAAAATTTTTGTGCAAACAAATACTTGCCTTGTCGAATTACAGGACCAACATATGAATCATGCGTATCTGTAGGGCAATGAGACTGAGTTAAGATGTCAATATCAACTCCTCAAGGTTTGGTTGGTTGCAGGGTATACACCATGTTCTGAACGGTAGCAAGATAAAATTTCATCCTATAACAAAGTTTAGATTGAAGTCAATGCATTTTTACTTGACTAATTCGAACCACTGTATGGTCAACAATAGCTTTACTGCCTGCTTGGAATAATTACTGATAATTTCAAACTAATTTCTTGCTAGACAGATTCTAGATGTATGGTTTTCCAGTTCTGGAGTTGGGGGAGGGTTTGTGAGGTCGCAGGATTATTTGTGCAAGTATTGTCTTAACTTTGAATGATAAGTATTGTCGATAATACCCCCCCCCCCCCCCCCAAAAAAAAAAAAATAAAAAGAGTACTGTTGAGATTTGATGTGCAAATTGAAATTGCTTTTAGAAGGTGGCAAACAAGTTTCAGGCCCCACTATGAACTTCCATAGTATTGCAGCTATAAGTTTTCTAAATATTCTAGTGTAAAAATCATAACCACATGCAGTTCTTTTACTTCTATAGTAGTGTCATTTCTGTTGATAACTTGTTCGGAAGGAATTATTGGATACTTATTCTGGCATAATGCTGTTGGGTGAACTTATTTTCTCATTGTCTCGGTAATGCTTTGTACTGAAATTTGATAGTACTGATAACATAGCCATTAGTCTTTTCATTTCTCATTTCTGCATCTTACGTCTTGTAAGTTTCAGAATATGACATTCATTTGAAATCATACTTCAGCTAATCATAACAGAGTTTTATTTAACCCTGTCTACTTAGGAGTACTTATTGATTTGTCGCCCACTTGTTATGGCAACTAGCAGTTTAGCCAGCAGAGGATGCTTATTCTTGTATGCTTAAGTACGCTGCTTCATTTCCGGCAAAGATTGCCTTGTATCTACATCCTTTCATAAACATCTTGTACTTTCCTGTGCACAGTTAACATGTATGAGTTATGGATGTCTGATTTGGCTTTTACTTTTTTTTGAGCAATAGTTTTTCTGGAAATGTAGATAAAATATTATGTGCTTCAAGTTTGCTTAATTTGTTTGTTCCACAGATGTGGAAGTTCCAGTTGCTTGCGCCATATTGGTTTTCTTATTTTTTCTCCAACATTATGGGACCCACCGTATTGGATTCCTCTTTGCACCAGTTGTAATTACATGGCTTTTGTGCATTAGTGCCATCGGACTGTACAACATTATCCACTGGAACCCTCATGTTTATCAAGCAGTTTCGCCTTATTACATGTACAAATTCCTGAAGAAGACCCAAAAAGGAGGTTGGATGTCATTGGGTGGGATTTTATTATGCATGACAGGTAAATGTCTGGAGAAAGTGTATGTTCTTGTTGTTTTATGTTGATGATATTCTCTTATCTTTATTTGTCTAAATCTTTCAGGTTCAGAGGCCATGTATGCCGATCTTGGACACTTTTCTCAGTTGTCTATTAAGGTGAGTATGTAAATCTCTACTGTCATCATGATTTTCTTCAGTTCCTATATCTCGACAGCGTACAAAGAAAAAGACAACATTGGGTATCTAATTGTAAAATTTTAAGTTCAAAACACACATGGTATCTCATTCTGCCGAAGCCACATGGAAATTGATTATATGGTTGTTTTCGTTTTTGTTAATCCTTTTAAATATGTGGATAGTGGATAGTGCAGTTTAGTTAAAAGCCTTCATATGCAACCAATCCTCTTACTTTACAAGCACGCAAACAGAACTTTGTTAAAAAAAAAAAAAAGTTTTGTTTGTGTTTTCTTAGTTATAGTTAATTTAAATTGGTCATCTATGCCCATGTGAAAAAGTTAATTTATCTCGAAGATATCTTCCTTTATGGTAGTTTTAAGATCCATTAACAGTCGTACAGATGCTGCTAAATAGTGTAATTATAGCCTGTGATTTTTTCCTTAGCATCCATACAAGAATGTAGAAAAAAGTTTTGATTTTAACATCCATTGTTGAAGGATGAAACTATGTTTCTCTCGTGCACAAGCCTTCACACTTTTCTTCACTAGTGCACATGCTTTCTTTGTCTTGGTTTTAGCTGGTGTATCATCCAGGATTTGCTATTCAGTACTGGTTGTGTTTGTAGGTACCTAGTGAAATGCTTGGGCATGCTAAGAATCAAGTTTATTGGAAAAGAATTGTAGAATTTATTTTAGAGAAAAATCTTGAACTGCATTTATTGTCGTGTTGATTGCAAATCTACATGACATGTTTGGACAGACCTAGCTTGTTAACATGAATTAACTTTTCTGTGAGCAATTCCTGTAATGGATTGGCTTTCCCTGCAGATAGCTTTCACTTTTGTGGTTTATCCTGCCCTGATCCTTGCATATATGGGACAAGCAGCTTATCTTTCCAAGCATCACATGATTGAAAGTGATTACCGAATTGGATTCTACGTATCAGTACCTGGTATAAACTCTTTTCCCTTTGATAATCAGTTTGGAATGAATTTTTGAGATACTGCGTCTGTTTTCTTTGAAAGCAAATAGTCCAATATCATTGTTAGTTTGAGCCATTAACTACCTTCATGTTTTTCCAGAAAAGATAAGATTGCCAGTTCTTGCAATTGCAATTCTTGCTGCTGTAGTGGGAAGCCAGGCTGTCATTACCGGAACTTTTTCTATCATCAAACAATGCTCTGCTTTGAGTTGTTTCCCAAGGGTCAAAATAGTACATACATCATCTGAAGTTCATGGGCAGATTTACATTCCAGAAATTAACTGGACGTTGATGTTGTTATGCTTGCTGTTACTGTTGGTTTCAGAGACACAAAACATATAAGCAATGCATCAGGTATCATGCAAGCCAAATTTCATGCCTGTCTCTACATAAAATGCTATAATCCTATTTCAGTTAGCTTTTTAGTTCCAACATGTTCTTTATGTGTTTTCTGCAATCAAGTTAAAATCTCACTAACGTTGCTGCCCTTTCAAGGGCAGAGTTGAATAAGGCTTTTTAACATCCTTGTCATAAATTAGAAGTTTCAATCATGGTCTTTCTCATATTGTCTTCTTTATTGGAGCAGGTCTGGCAGTTATCACTGTAATGCTGGTGACAACCTGCCTAATGTCTGTTGTTATTGCCCTATGCTGGCGCAGAAATGTCATTCTGGCTCTTTGTTTTATATTCTTCTTTGGTTCCATTGAAGTGCTTTTCTTCTCAGCTTCTGTTATAAAGTTCCTTGATGGGGCTTGGGTCCCGGTCGCCCTCTCATTCATATTCCTAATGATCATGTACATATGGCATTACGGCACACTGAAGAAATATGAGTTTGATGTCCAGAACAAAGTTTCGATCCAATGGCTCCTCGGTTTAGGTGCCAATCTTGGAATTGTGCGTGTCCGGGGAATTGGTCTGATACATACTGAGCTCGTATCCGGAGTTCCTGCCATTTTCTCTCATTTTGTCACCAATCTACCAGCTTTTCACCAGGTTGTTGTATTCCTTTGCATCAAATCTGTGCCAGTGCCTCATGTAAGACCTGAAGAAAGATTTCTGGTGGGAAGAGTTGGGCCAAAAGAATACCGGCTCTATCGATGTATAGCCCGATATGGTTATCATGATGTTCACATGGATGATGTGGAGTTTGAAAAGGATCTTGTCTGTAGTATAGCTGAATTTATTCGGTCAGCAGGGCTGCAAAGCAGTGTTAAAATGGAAGATTTTGAAGATGATGAGAGAATGACGGTAATTGGGACGACATCAACTTACGATTGGTGGCATAAAATTGTGTGCAAGTAGAGAAGACTCATCTGAAATAACTAGTGTTGCAGAATTGAGAGAGAGAAGTTCACCAGAGGTTCCAAAGAAGAAAGTAAGGTTTCTTGTGCCCAAGATTCCGCAAATGGATTCTAGTGCACAAGAGGAGTTGCAAGAATTGATGGAAGCAAGGGAGGCAGGGCTGGCATTTATACTGGGTCACTGTTATGTGAGGGCAAAAAGTGGTTCAAGTTTCATTAAAAGGGCTATCATAGATATAGGGTATGATTTCTTGGAGAGGAACTGTCGAGGACCAACATATGCATTGAGTTTTCCTCGTGCATCAACTTTGGAGGTGGCGATGGTTTACCACGTGTGAGTGTTTGCATGGTAATGTCTCCCCTGGAAGATTCATATTTGGAATTTTTGTAAATGATAAATCAGATATTTCTGTGCAAGGCGAAATGAACATCAAGTAAATGATAAGCCCTTGTGCGTGCAGGTGATCAAGTAGCATTGTCATTTCTATTTTGCCTCCCCAATGTATAAAAGAAGCTGTAAATTCATACTCATAATGTACTAGGACTTAAAACTTCAACGCGCTTATCAAGTGATTATTACATTGAGGTCATGTCAGTGTAAATTTTTCTAAATCATTTAGAACTAAAGAAATGCTGAAGTTTTACTCCTAAGAGAAAAATAAGAAAATCTAAAATAGCCAGAAGGACATGACCGGCTTTCAGGCTACTTCTCGTGATGAGGATCCCCTGGTGTCCAGAATTGCGTATGTGAAGATTTCTTCTTAAAAGAAAGATCGGAACAAAAAGACCGGTAACAAAAGCCAAAGACTGCTTGCATCAAATGGTAAAGACACATGAGGATGCCACGAGTTTACTGGCCTTGTCCTGGCACGCTGGTTTCTTTTCTTTTTTTGTTTAATTTTTAATTTTACCATCAGCAGTCGTCAACCTCCTTCAAAATGAAGACAATAACCCTGCAGAATTTTATTACTCCTACATCAATGTAATGCTAATATCGACTTTGGAAGGTCTATAATTATATTGCCGTAGGAGTCAGGACTAGATCATAATTAATGAAAAAGATTTCTAAATCTCAGAAAAACAATCGATGAAACAAGGATTGGTGCAATAAATGACTTTAAACAAATGCACATAAGACCAAAAAAGACAGCATCCGATTCTCCCTTTCTTTTATTTGTTTACTTCTTTACTCGAAGCATTTACTGCTTGTTGTTGCCTTGGACGGAGCTCCCTTCTGTCTTACTACTGCATCAGCTTCCATAAGCCATTTGTCCTGCCTTTATTTTCTTGTCTCTTTCAATTTGCCATTCTCTGTCAGTCCCTGTTTCTGCTGTTGGGGCTTGTTGCCTTGTCCCCTACCTATGCTCTTCCTCATTCATTACACAAGAAAAGAAGTTGCGGTACTGATTACTATGTAGAAAAGGGTATGCGGTATCCCAACATTCTGTCCTGTTGGTAGGCTCTTTTTCTTTCTTTCTCTTCTAAAAATGCAGAGCTTATATACCCTTATTTGAAATAATTTTGTTCCTTCCTCGTGTACTGAGATCAGGCATCATGGGAAAATTTTGGGTGATTCTACTTTTGGTTCTCGTGTTTTTAATCTCTGGGTGTTCCTCAGCTTCAGCCACCCCTGCTGCTAGTGAGTGCATGCATGTTCATATTACTCTGTTTCACAATTTTTCTGTGTTGGATGATTTTTCATATCTCTAAAAATTGAATCTTTATTTTGTGTATGTGCAGAAATTGTTGGTGGGGTTGTCACAAATCTTGTCTCTGCAGTTTTCAAGTGGTTGTGGTCGCTTAAATCAACTCCTAAAACAGGTCAAGATTCTCCATTTAGTATCTGAGAAATTGTTTCTTTCGCAATGTTTTATTGTTTTCTAGCAATGCTGCGATAATGTGGTTGATGAGGTTTAATGGGGTTTGGTCTTTTAGCAATTTCAAGCCGTTCCATGATGAAATTTGAGGGAGGATATACCGTTGAGACTGTATTCGATGGAAGCAAGCTTGGAATTGAACCTCACTCTGTTGAGGTGTCGCCATCTGGGGAGTTGTTAGTTTTGGATTCTGAAAACAGCAACATTTACAAGATCTCAGCACCATTATCTCGATGTAAGTTGTTATCAGCCATCTCATAAATTCCAATTTCCAGAGTCAAATTGCCAAAGTTTTGCTATTTTAGTTGTCTCGCGGCTAGTGTGGCATTAGAGCTTTTAACGAGCCGAATACTCTTGTTCAGATTCTGTTCGATTAATAAACCAATCAACTCGGCTCGGCTCAATTATTAAACGAGTTAATATTTGCGTTCGAGTTCGACTCGTCAAATAAAACAATATGCTCAAGATCGAATTCAATTTGGCTCGTTTAACATAATCGAACTGAGCTCAAATAAGCTTGAACCGGCTCGGCTCGTTTAACACAACCAAACCGAGTTCAATCAAACTCGATTTTTACACAATCAAACAAAGTTCGATTGAGCTCGAATATTTTTATTTTAAAAATAATGTGAAAAGACACTATTATCTATGTTCACGAAAGCGCGTTCGCGAACAGTATTCGAGTTCGTTCGTTTAAAACGAGCTCAAATCTTTATTCGAGTTCGGCTTGTTTAACTATTCGAACGAGCCGAATTCTAACTTTCACGAACTGAATCAACTTGTGTTCACGAACAGCTCGGTTCATTAAAAAGCCATAGGCATTATGCTTGGGTTTACTTAGTTTTAGCAGTTGCTAATTTTCTTTTTCCTCTGTTCGGGTTTTTTCTTTCTGGCTTTTTTCTATCAAACCCAACCATTCATTAGGATGAACTTTTGTTTACATGGTGACTACTTTTTTATCTACACCATATTCCCCTCAAGAATTTAAACTGATTCTGACTTGTTAGCTTTGATTTTGTTTGGTGACCAAATTCTAAATAACTGGCAAAGTTCTCAACTTTATTGTTTTCGGGAGACTCACCCTTTATCTTTCTAGAGTTCCTTCTTTCCCCCCTGCTGAGAAAAAGGAATAGATTGCAAAGAAACTCCAATACTTCTACACACATCAATCACCAATCTCCCCTCCCCCCAATGCAGGCGAAGAAAAAATGCCTAAGGATTGCAAGGGAAAAAAGAAGGAAGAATCTTTGCAATTTATGCCGGAAGAAGAATCAAAATCGTGTCTTTTCTACTTATGAATTTAGCTAGTTTAAACTTTCAACTCTAAGCCCCACTTTTTGTGGCAACATTAACCAATGGATTAGCAGGGTAGAATGCTCATCTTAGTGACACAACACTGGCTTTCCTCTGAAAAGATTATTTAACTTTCAGTCGGTTTGCAAAATGTCCAATGAAAGGGGCACAAAATGTATCTCTCAATTTGATGGAGTACCTGTAGTTACTACTTAGCTAAAACTTGCTGTTTTTCTGTGATTTGCAACCATTTCTTTTTAAAATTTTCAATCAGCTGGCCATTATTTCCTAATAGCATTCAGGTGCAGAACCTTTTCTTTGCATTGTAAGACTTCAGTTTTTATTTTTGGCTGGATCAACACTGTAAAAGGAGTTACCTGACTCATTTAGATCTGTCTTGTAGTGTTTTTATCATTTTTTTTTCCAAATATTAATAGCTTGGGGGCTCTTAATTTAATGTTATAGTCTCAATGATCTTATTTTGTTTACTATGGCAAAATACTTTCTTTCTAAAAATAGATAATGCCCTTGGATTTACTATGGAATCAAGTTTCATCTTTTGGAGTTTCTTACTGCTTCACTTCTTTTCCTTGACCATTATTTAAGCCACATAAGCTCCCTATCATGTCTTGCTTTTTCATTTTTCTTGTCTTGAGAGGGGATTCGTGGCAGTTAATATTTCTTTGTCCTCTCTTCATAATATTCTTTAAAGATAAGAGGTTAAACGTACAAGCTACCATACCGTTAAAACACATTTCAGCTTCTCTTGGAACGTTTCAGAGATTCTTCTTTTCTTTAGGATCCTTTTTCTTGAGGGTGGGGGCAAACTGAATTGGGGACAAGTTTGGCATTAGTGTTGACATGTGAGATTATACATTTAAGATTTCATTAATTTGTAATCGTCATTTGATTGCATTAGAATGTTGACATGCAAGGCATTGAACTGAATGATTGAACGACAGATAGCCGACCCAAGCTGGTAGCTGGATCGCCTGAAGGGTATTCAGGACATGTTGATGGCAAGCCAAGAGAAGCCAGGATGAACCATCCAAAAGGCCTTACAGTGGATGACAGAGGAAATATATATGTTGCAGATACTATGAATATGGCAATAAGGAAAATAAGTGACAGTGGTAATTGCAAGCGTTCATGTCAGCATTCTCCTGTTCTGTATAGTTGGAGTTTTCTGTTTTCCCAAGTAACAAAATAGCTTCTGTGTCATCAAGCATAGCTCATTGAGTTCTTTGTCACTTTTTATTTAGAGTCAATGATTAAGACAGAAGCTCTCAATGACCTCAGTCATTTTCTGTCATGCAGGGGTGGTGACAGTTGCAGGGGGAAAGCGGAGTCGAGGAGGGCGGCATGTTGATGGACCAAGTGAAGATGCAAAGTTTTCAGATGATTTTGACGTGGTATATAGTGGAAGCAGCTGCTCACTTCTGGTTGTGGACAGAGGAAACCAGGCAATTCGAGAGATCCAACTGCATGACGATGATTGTTCTTACCATTATGATGACAACACGCACATAGGTATAACTATTTTATTAAGGTTTAATTTCATTGGTATTGTACCAAAATTATCAAATGGTGGATATAAATGACTTGTCTATTGGATTATTTCCAGATGTAGTGGTGCTTGTTGCTGCTGGTTTCTTTGGGTACATGTTGGCTTTGTTACAACGTAGAATTGCAGCTATTTTTAACTCCTATAGTGTAAGTAACTAAACCCCTGAAATGCATTTTGAGTTGCCCCAGATCAAGAGTATTTGAGTAATGAAATTTAGGTCCTTCTTCTGCAATTGCAATTTATAGGTAGTATTATATTTTATAATCAAAATATTACTTCATATTTCTTACATAAAAAACTACACTTCCCTCCATGGTACTTTACATAAACTTGCGTGAATAAATCAATGGTGCAATGCCTTATTTCATCATAGGAGTATTAGAGTTTGTTTCTTATGGGTAGGATCCAAGGACTCCTGCCAAAGCTATGCCTGCAGCACCATATCAAAGGCCTCGTAAATCTGTCAGACCTCCCTTGATTCCGACAGAAGGCGAATATGAAAAATCAGAAGAAGGATTATTTGGTTCATTAGGAAAGCTTTCCATCAACACTGGATCATCTGTAATTGAAATTTTTGGGGGCTTATTCTCAGGCTTTAGGAAAAAGC
This sequence comes from Mitragyna speciosa, assembly GCA_024721245.1. Taxonomy (NCBI): domain Eukaryota; kingdom Viridiplantae; phylum Streptophyta; class Magnoliopsida; order Gentianales; family Rubiaceae; genus Mitragyna; species Mitragyna speciosa. Next base: position 25,426,820 of record CM045562.1, on the reverse strand, counting down.
CTCTCCACCATCATATCCAGCAGCATTACCGTCACTCTTCGAAACGTCCAAATGCTTGGCCCATGCAAGAAAGGTTTGTGGTTCCAGATGAAGACGAGCCACCCTCAGTAGAATCAAGAGACCCTACACCGGGAAAAGTCTATCCTTTTACGACCAAAGACTTGGAGAAGAGCCGACATTTTAACCAAAGCCGATCCTATTATAGTGGATGGAATGCTGATCACCAGCAACAGCAGCACCAGGTTCAGGAACTACAGAAACATAATCAGCATCATCAGAAGCACCAGTCATCCAGGCCTCAGACTTGTTATGACCAAAACTGTGAAACAAATGAGATTGTCTTTGGGGCAGTTCAGGAGCAGGATGGACGCCGCGAAGGAATGGCTATAAAGGCTGTCGACTATGGAGATCCTATCTACAACAATCACAATATCCGCTCTCGATATAACTACATGGGATACTCTTATAGTTAGTGATCAGTTGTTCCTTGACAAGATATGGTGCAAAATGTTTAGGAGAGAGAAGACACCGATATATTCGACGTGACATTCTAAGAAATGTAGGAACAGTTGTATATCATTTTGGTGCAAGCTTATGTAATCACTGGCTACTAATTGTCTCTCCATATCTCAAATTGGAATGTACAGTGAACAATTTGATGCAAACAACAAAAGAGCGTATATTATTAGAAAGAAGAGAATAATGAAACAGATTCAGACATTGCCGTAGAATCCATTATTGCTGTTTCTTCAGGAACTTCTAGAATTGGTACATTCTTACACAAGGATAACAAAACTTGTGATTTCCTTTAGGTCAATTAAAATAGGGGGAGAGGAGAAACACAACTTCTGTTGCAAAAAACTCCAAAAAAATTGTTCGAAAGATATCTTTTTTGTTTCTACACATGCGGAATGCTAGATGCAGTCAGGGGTAATCCGACAACATAATTAGAAAAATCGATAGAATTCCTCTAAACCCGTAAATGGAATTAAGTAATAAATTTTTATCTTTGCTCCTTCGGAGGGCAAGCTACTACGATCAATTTGGGTTCTGGCTGCTTTATTTTGTGCCAGGCCAACTGTAATCTGGTTTATACAAATATGAAGCCCGTTAAATTTTTTTGTGAGGCGTGCCTCTGCAGCGTTTGCGCGTGTACGCGTGTATTGAATCCCATCTCTAAAGGTGTGCAGCTGTGCAGTCTATTAATCTTTGTTCCTTGGGAGTAATGAATATAATTGAATACATAGCACGAGACAATAAATAAGAACAACAACACCGGACACTGAGCTTGTTGCACTGCTGAGCTAAGGGATCCAGTGCACGACCATCGAGGAAGTAAGGAAGCTTGTAATACTAGATATTCTTCTTAAATATATATATATATATATATATATATATATCCTTCTTCATTTTTTTTTTTTTTTTTTGGGGAAATCGATGTTGGGGTTACGTTTGCGAGTCTGCACTGATGTATTATAGGCTTCAGCATGATGAACATGACTATTATGTGTTCCTCTTCCACTAGAGGTCATAATGAGACTGGAAAACTGGGCTTCGGGTTTACATAAAATGTGGCCCATGCTAGGCTAGGCTACGCTTAAGAAAACAACTTGTGTCTTCATATTTCTTTCAAAGCCCAGGCCCACAGCGATCTCAGAAATAATTTGTTGCAGCTTTTGCTAAATGAAATTTATAAAAATTATATAATGAAAATTTAACTGGGCAAAGCTAGAAGACAAGTAGAATATGGACTTCAACGTCTGATACGTGTAACCAATATTTTATCACGTAGGATACCTAAATTGACAAAAAGTTTTTAAGCTTTAAACATAGTCAAATTGCTGTTCTAATTCTAAACAGGCTCCTAAATTTATGCTCAGATTCTTGTATACTTGAAAACCAAAACGTGCCCTCCAGCCAAAATGGTCTCACGTTATTAAATGCGTTTCGAATCGTGCTTGAGTTAGAAAATACATGCATCATAATCGGAACCTGCTCACTTTAAGAAATATAGAAAGTTTCTTAGAATAGTAGTACTATATATATAGGTTGCCGCAATTTGACTCCTTCCGGTTCCTAAAACTTCTCTACACGATCCTTATATTAATTCCTTGCAAGCATAGTCCATTGCCCGTTAAACAATTGAAATCCAATGGCTACCTTAGCATCCAAATTCGTAAATTTAAAAAAAAAAAAAAAAAAGAGTTGAAAATGGCCAGAACTTAAAAAATCTTAACAACTATATCTCAAGATTATTACAGGTCAAAATGCCATAAATGGCAAAGAAATATATCCTAGAAGAACAATAAAAGAATGTTTTGCTGATATATAGTTGGATACTCTAACCACAAAAAGTTATCAAATAAAAGAAAAATCCCCTCTAGGTGATTAATATATATGATCAACGATTAAGACGACCATCCTTGGTGGCTCCACAACACCACCAGCTACGGATCGGCAGCGCAGCCATTTTGTTTAGTTGGGATGCGAATCAATGTGCATGTCAATTGTTCACACCAGTAGTAACGGAATGTCCTTCTCCGGGACTCGGACCGGAATTCTTGACAGATTGAAGAATAAGAAGTATGTTTTTGAGATGAGCTTTAGCTCCTTGATTATAATGTGATTTCGTTTGAATGTGATGATGAAACCGGTGCTTCGGGAGATTAAGACGGCGGGCTTCGATGGAGGTGACAAGAAACAAGGCAAAGCACACGAAAATAGCAACTACTATGAGGAGATTTTTCGGCTGTCTGGCCATGATCTCAAAACAATGTTAAACCTTAATAAGAAGTTGATTTCTTTCGTTGTAAGAGCGTGACAAACAATGTTAGGATTTTTGGAAACATACAACTACTTATGTTCCCTATTTATACTAAGGCAAAGCTTGTGGCTAAGCTTGTTTGACCATTGAAAATTACAATGCAAGAATAGCACATGCGACCGGTTCAAACACGTTTGTGAGATGTCACGGCCATACAAGGAAGCATGGGAGGAAAATACACACGCAGAGAGGTGGAGAGGGTGGAATTTTAAGGTTGAAAAGTTTGCGCTGTGACTTCAAGAACGAGTTGAATGAGAAATTTTGAAAAATGGGATGACCATGAGAGCATGAGGTTTTACTTTAAAGTCCAATCTATATTTTGTATTTGACCAAGTTATGTTACTATTTTGGTGGTTGCGAAATTTAATGTCGAGCTTCTTGCTTTGCTTACATTTGTATTTGACCATGTACCCTTTAATTAGCACTCGTTTCGTTGGTCTCTTTCAGTTTGGCCCGTTTTTGTTTGGATTGAGTCGCAAGTCTAATTTAGTCACAGAATTCAAATGGACATGCAGTACAAGTCACCTACCACAGGAGGCGGAAGGTGAAGTGATAGGCAAGATGTGATAGAGAAAAGTACTACTTCCAAATTTTGGTCAAAGATATTTTTTTTTTTCAAAGATAATATTTTTAGTTGGAATTAGTTCAAATTAGTCAAATAATTCCCATAATGAGATTTTGGTAAATCTTTATAATTGAAAGGAGTGATTTTTTTTTAATAAAATGGTTTATTTCTCCAACATATGGTACATATTGGTAATAAAATTGGCATTTTTTCCCTAATAAAGCAGTACAATGTTGCTAATAAGTAGAGTGTATTTTTTAAGTAAAATGGTACGATTTTCTTACAAGGCAATACATTTTTGTAATAAGATGATTAGTTTTGTCAACAAAGTAATATAGCGTTTTGAAAAAGAATGAGTGCATAAATCCTATATTTTCAAACTCGGCCGGGCTCAAGGGTCAGGGGTTGATAGATTCGACCAGGGATCGACTCGGGTTGAACCAAATGACGTTATAAATACGTCATACACACACACACACACACACACCCCTATTAATTTTTCTTACAAACTGAACTTTCAAAATTTAATCAAGAAAAATCTAATAATTGATTAATAGATATTCAAATTCATATCCTAAATCACTAAACAATTCATCAAACTCATCCTAACTCACGAAATTCACAATATAAAAATCTCATACATGTTCAATCCTTGACAAATATAAATCTAAATCAAGTAACAAATTCTTTTATAATATTTTGAAATGAAAAAATTATTAAAAAAGATTATTCCAAATCATTGTAAATATGTTAAACATTGTGCAGGTTGGGTAGTTTTACTTTTATTGCTATTAATTCATGAATCGGACTGTTGAAATTGAAATGGGACCCCCTTGGATTTATTTACTTGACTAAGCGGCTGTCCCCTTTAGTTTTAGGCTTTACCTGCGTTTTAATTGCAGTACTTTTTGCCCTTTTGGCTGAAAATTATGTTTTCCTTTTGACTTTTCAGACATCTCAGGGGAGCAGCATCAGGAAGAACACCACCGTTAGATTTCTTCTTACCAACTACCAAGATCAGAAAGGCTCATTTCCTTTTTGTCTAAACCAGCAAATTTCAAATTTTCCGACCTCCTAGCCCAGATTTCAGAATTACCCATCTTCTCCTTCTTCTTCAGCCTTCAAAAAGCATCCCTAAGTTCTCGTTTGCGACAATGATCTGATTCTTTTTTCCTACCAGATCTTGCCATTATTTGCTTCCACTCATACAAAATTTTCCTTCAAAATATTCAATGCCACTGCAAATAGGTATGTCTACCTCAGGCCGTCAACATGAACTTGGGTTCTGCACCAGTGCTTTCGGTCTTGGAAATCGGCTACTGAAACTTGAGCGTTTCAGTACTATGGAACTTGTGATTTCAAATTTTATGGATGTCTGGTGGATTTTTTGCCAATTTCACAGCTAATTGTTTGATTCATTTGCCGCCGTTTTTTATCAGTCCAACTCGGTTTTTGACCGAATTTGACCGGTTTTTATTTTCGATTTTTTGATCTAATTCGGACCGAAAATCTAATCAATTTTCGGTTAAATCGGTCGGTCTAATCGATTCTCGGTTAAATCGGTTTGACCGACCGATCCAATCCGATCCGAGTTTAAAAATATATATCTGATTAGTTCATTTTGCTAGTAAATTGATAGCCCAAAAAAAAAAAAATTCTAAACAAGTGGTATATCTTTCTAATTAATTTCAAGTAAGCATTGAAAATTAGAAATGCCCACAAAAAACTTTGAGCAATTTTAAATTCACGCCTGTGCGTGAAGAGTCCGTTAAGTATGATATCCTTTTCTAACCAACAAAGCAAACTCAGTTGGTTAAAAGAGACACGGTGTTTTTGACCAAAAGTCTGGAGTTCAAATTCTAAATTTGAAAATTACAAAAAAACGGGTAAAGATGTACGAATGTTAGTTTAGTTAGTTAGATCGAGAGTCACAACACAAATTGTATTGGCAAGTATCTTGAATATTTCAATAAACATTAATTTAAACAAAAAAAAACCTTTCTTTTCTAGGGCGATAGTCTGATACTGTGAAACAAAGTATTGTCCAATTTGTCAGCGACTAAAAAGAAGAAGAAGGAGATGATCCAGTTTGTATAAGAGGGGTTGAGTTGAATACATAGGCCCAATAATTTTAGTTAGTATAACAACCTTTTTTCAGTCCATGATGAAAAGTCTTCAACTCAGTCTTTCGGCCTAAATCAACAGCCCATTGCCTTTGAAGAAAATAAGAAAACAATAAATAATTCATTCATCAACGATTTGTAAAATAAACAACCATCACCAAACGAATGAAGCAACAACAAACAATCATAGCTATAAAAGCATTTGTGCTACCAGACCCTCCGTTGGTTGAGCCGAGACTGAATCTGTTGCCACTTTAGTTCCCCCGAAAAAAGAAAATAAAATAAAAAGGAAAGAAAAATGCTACCAGATTCCCCCCGAATCTGATGCTCCATTTTAGTGATTGAGTGACCCCACCTCCTCCTATCCAAAGCGTTAGGTGAGCCGCGTCTGAATCAGCCAACCCTTTTCTTTTTCCTTTTGTTTTATTAGTGTTAAACGGGAGGGCATATAAATTGTATGACTCGATCATACAACTTTGTTCACTTCGAGGAATGGTTCTTTTTTCTTTTTTTTCTTTTTTCCTTGAAGGAATGGTGGAGGATTGTATCAGTGAATCTTTGGAGAAACAATCATTAGGCTCCGGGCCTCGACATCACCGTTGGACACCAAAAAAAAAAAAAAAAAAGGAGCTTTTTGTTGCAAAAAGACCAAAGAAGAAAACGAAAATCAACCAACAATAGAATTAGTGAAATATACGCCTAATAATCATGCACGTAGTTAGTGAACTACAGAACTAGTGATAATTTGCACTAAAAAGGTGAAACTTCCATTTCGACTATTGAGAGATGAGGACCCTTCGTGACTTTGTCTATAAGCAAAACTCAGAAATTAAAAAACAAGAATAACTGCTTTTTAGTTAATTGACTGTGCATAATAGTGTTCATAACGAAAATTAGTTTATCACCAAAAACAAGAAGCAAAAAAGAGCAGAAAATCAATTACCGGCAATGACAGGTGAGCAACAACTAACAACCTTTCCGGAAATTAAAACTGAGTTTCATTTATTGCATTAGCTAATAAGAAGTCATACTTCTTGGCTTGGAAGTTGAAACCGGTTAACTCGCATAGTCATACTTCTTGGCTTGGAACTTGAAACCGGTTAAGTCGCATATTCTTTAAATTTAATGCTTTAGAGTATGTTGTCATTTTGTAGAACTTTACACACGCACGCACACAGAGCTGATATCCCTGCTTGTGGTGTAGGCCGGTGATGGAGCTGGAGCTATTCTGGGATTCAGTCAGCTCTGTCTCCATGTCATGTATCGCAATAATACTCCAAATAGTGGGGACGCCCAACAGTCAAACCTCAGGTGACTGTTAGGCGTCCCCTCTATTTGGCGTAGTATTTGAGTAATTCTTAAGATTAGGATGCTTTCTGAATCCATTCTACAAATAGGATAAATTTGTGTCGTGTTTCTGGTTAAGGGATCATCGCATTTTGTAAATGCGATGTCATGTTTTATTTTTATTTTTTTTCAATTTTCGTTGATTTCGGACAGTCCAAAATTTAACGAAAAATCGCATTTGTGGAATGCGATGTCTTCAGACATCGCATTTTTGGAATGCGATTTTGACTTTTCACAAATTTGATCATACGAGCCTTTACTTTTTAAATTTTTTTACTTTTAAGATTAGGGTTTGATTTTTGACTTTTTGACATTAGGGTTGTGAGTTTTACCTTAATTTTTTAGAGTAGGTTCAAGGTGGTTTAACATTATTAGTCTTGGGTTTAGAGTATTTATAGTTTATTATTAGACTTATAGTTTCTATTATTGGGTATAAGATGGAATTTATATTTTATTTTTTGAGGCGAGAATTTAGGATTTGGGTTTTTTCTTGTTTGGTTTTGCTTTTAAGATCTGAATTTTTTGTTTTAGGCTTTAGGATAGCATATATAATTACACCTTAATTAGGGATTAAAAGTTAAAATTCAAATACATAATTGTAGAGTTTAAAGTTGGTAGATAATTATAAAATTTAGAATATAGAATTAGGGTTTAGGGTTTATTAGATCTTAGGATTCGGAGTATATTAGATTATATGTGAACAGAGCGATAAATGAGTAAAAATAAAATGACACAAAAGTGAAAAGAAGACATGGCATTCTTCAAATGCGATTTTCGACCAACTGATTTCCCCTCTTTTAATACTTCAAAACCTCGTCAAAAACGCGTCAGTTACAGAAACCAAGAGTTAGGCCGCGAGAAAGGCCGTGGCACGGCCTTGCCCGCGGCCTCCATCAGAATCTCTGCTCCATGTGTTGCTTTCTCATCCGGACGTTTTGACCTAGTCCGCGGGGAAGGCCGCGGCGCGGTCTTACCCGCGGATTTGGTCAGAAACTTTATTTTTCTTTTGCTTCTTTGAGTTGTCATTCTGACCTTGGCCGTTGGGAAGGCCATGGTGTGGCCTTACCCGCGGCCTAGGTCAGAAACTTTATTTTTCTTCTGCTTCTTTGAGTTGTTATTCTGACCTTGGCCGTTGGGAAGGCCGTGGTGCGGCCTTACCCGCGGCCTAGGTCAGAAGCTGCAATTATGGCTTGACAACTCCACTTGGCATGTTCACTATTCCACTCGAAGGATCAACTTCACATCCGGTGATGAATTAAGTGCAACAATCCCAAGTTGACCTCAATTAGCATGGATATAAGTAGAAAATCCTGTCAAACATATCAAAAACAACCAAATAAATAAATATCACACTCAAGGGTTCTAAGTAGAGAAAAATAACCAAATAAGTGATAAAATAACTAAAAATCTCTAAAAACCTACACCTAAACCATACGAAAAGATTATGACATTGTAGCACATATCAAATCCCCCCACACTTAAGTCATTGCTTGACCTCAAGCAATAAATTCTAATGTACTCAAACAATGACTCAGCCAGAAGAGAACATCCACGCGCATCTCTAAAAAAATCTTCTTTGCCAAACCAGGAAAACTAACACGAAAATATTCATAATTACCTCAGATACTCATCATGCTAAGCAAAGAAAAACGAATTAACTCGTGATTAAATGATAACTGCATACTAATAAGTTCGTCCCTGACATTCTCTTTTCTTTTTGTCTTCTCCCCCTTTTTTTTTTTTTTCATATAACAACAGAAATGCTTCTACTGACTTCACTAAATCATAACATTCTTTCATAGCATTTAGCTTTGAGAAATGACATTGCTCCTTTTGAGCAATTCATCTTCAATCAAGCCTTACTATATGCATACTCATAATTCAAATGCTGTTTGACGTGAAAATCGACATTTTTAGATGAAGATTCCCGATTACCATGCAAATGAATCATTGGAGCAGAGTGCTAATGAAAAATATATGTATATTTTTTTTTTCCTTCTTATTTTTTTTCTTTTTTTTTTCAAGTAAAAAGACAAAAAATAAGAGAAAGAGAGAGGACCACTATCAAAAACTTCACAAATCTCGATTTAATTCCTCTTGCTTTACCTAGCCTATTTTCTCCAAGGCAAAAAATTCCTAATTTCGCATCCGTTCTAGGTTTAACCAGCTGAAGATATTTCAAGATGTACGCTACATCCATAATCTGGCAAGGAAACTTTGTAACTAACTATCTAGACAGACACATTAACTTAAAAAGAAAATTTTAGACAAAGCAAAATTTAAACTAAGGGCGACTCCCTGCCAAATAAATAATTACCCAACCACCTAACCAACATAATCAACGCAACCAATTGGCATGTTTCTCCCCCCCACACTTAAATCACACATTGTCCCCAGTGTGTGAAGAACAAATAACTTAAATGAAGGAAAGAAGAAAATTAAAACAAATACTCTCCCTCAGTATACGTGCTGCTTTGTTCCAAAGTGAAAGTGCCGATAGTTGTGTTGACAGAAAAAAGAATAACTGCAGCACATCTCAAAGAAAATAAAATAAAAGCTAGACATAACATTAATCGCGAAAGTTAGATAGTATAAAAGTGACAGCTAGGGAGAGTATATTATACAGGCTTCAAATTAAAAGAAATAAATAAAATAAAATAAAATAAAAATAAATGAAAACATAAAATAAAAAGGTGAGCACGATCTAAGGGTCATGGCGGTAGGGTCTCCATGTGTTCAACTCTTCTTCAAGAGAAGTCATCCTTCCTTCTACTGATGTCATCCGTCACTCTAAAGACTCCATACGACCCTCCATTCTTTCCATTGCAAGTCTAGTGTCTCTCACCTCACTTAAAATTGACTGGAGCATGTCATGAACTGACGGATCCTCACGTGTCCGTGAAGGCCCTCCTTGTTCCATGTGTTGCATTTCCTCCTCCTCTGCTAAAGGATCATCACCATGCTCAATAGCATCAACCACATACATTCTCTCCTCGTTCACAATGCTCCGCAGACATGCAATAGATACCGTGTCTCGGTGGTCGGTGCTACGCTTTCTTTGACCCTCCAATGGAACTCCATAGGCATCCAAAACAAGGGATAGGAGTCTAGGGAATCCGAAACAGGCTTCGACACCACTTGGATTGGCCACATTCCCCATGTGGCCAATCACATAACAACAAAGCGGGGTGTCATGGATCATTTCACAAACCTGAGTGCCATGGATCATTTCATCTAGGAAGTAGAGGTCACTGTATCGGCATGCATTTTTTCGCTTTTCTTTGGCAGGACATTGTGAGCCAGGATGAAAATCACGGCATGATAAGGAACAGCGAAATCACTAGCCTTGAAGGTTGTTCTTGTTCCTCTTCGGGCGGGCTGCTCCGTGACATGAAATCTGCTACCAGCTTTTTGTGGTGTCCAACTTCCTAACCACTTGTTAGACGACAATCTTGTTGGTTGGGTAATGCAAAATACAGACACGAGTCAACATATATACTACCATGAAATAATTGCGCACCCCTACTGTACAAGCGTAAGCCTAGAACAAAATTAACTAATTAAACAGCAAATGGTCCTAACAGTTGAGTAAATCCAATTGATTCAGTAGCATATGTTTTATTTAGTAGCATGTGTTGAGTATGATTACTTAATATCGTATAGAATGTCCACCGTTTTTGGCCATCATATGCACAATATTTCGCTTTTCTAGTTCTTTTTAAATCTCTCTGTCAATATCCGAAGGTAAAAGCGTAAACCAGGTCGATACTTGACTAATGTTTTAAAACACAATAACAGTAACCTTCTCCCCACATATTCCCATTACCCTATAGGCAGACAGGCAGTGGCTCCTCCTCCCTTCTTCACCATTGAAACGTATACAATAAACCATTTACGCTATTCAAGGGAGGAAGAGAGAGTGTAAGGGTTAGGGTTCCTGTCCCAGAAAAATACCCATAGCCACCTCTCTTGATCTCTTTCCCCCACCCCATTATCATTCATGGCCACGCAAACCCACAACAATAACAACAACATCCCAGAGTATTCCCCGGCGAATTCGGACTCCGATGAAGAATGTCGAGAAGAGTTGGCATTCGCCAACAGGAGAGGCTGTTGTTTCTGGTTCCCTTGTTTCGGTTCCGGCCCATCCGACACCGTTTGGGAGCGGATTTCTACAACGCCAGAGAAAGAAGAGACGAGTGGTTGGACAAGTGATTGGTGGGACAAAGGGTTGAATGCCTTGAAGAAAGTTAGGGAGTGGTCGGAACTGGTGGCGGGCCCAAAATGGAAGACGTTTATCCGCCGGTTCAAAAAGAGCCGGGGGATCAAGACGGTGGTGAAGTTCCAATATGACCCCGCGAGTTACGCCTTGAATTTCGATGACGGGCCGGGGCAAGATGGTCTTTTCATTGACGGAGATGACCGTTTGCGCCGTGATTTCTCTACCAGGCATGCATCCATTCCCGTAACGGCTAAGTCGTTCGTCGAAGCGGGAAAGGATAATACGGCCTTCACGTGAGTTCCACGTGAGGAATGGGAATGCGTAATTTTTTGGATGGGCCGTTTGGTGCGCTGGACCCCAACCAAACGGTGGATGGCCTGAGAGTGCGGCGGAAAATTAGCGAACATGAAGCTACAGGCTTTGACTTGTCAGAGGCATCAAATGGGCTTTTAGTTCTCTCTCTGCCCATGTTATATAGCTTGAAATTAGTATCTGATTTGATAATTATAATTCAATTCTTTTGTAATTTTCTAGCATAGTAAATTGTTTTAATTTTTTCCTTTGGTGTATAGGAGTAATGAACAAGGGGTTTTGGTTGTTTATGCGGGGATACCATTTTTGTTGAGACGAAAAAAAAAAAAAAAAAAAGCAGATGATTTTAATTCTAGATGAAACCTGAAGTGATTTCGATTAATTACTAGTCTCAGTTTCATACGTCTCAGGCTCACCTCATCGCAGGTTGCAGGGTGAAGTGAAAATTAATTGTCACAATATGTCTCCACTTTTATTTGTCCAATTCTCTCCTGGGCCAAAATTCAACTTTGTTCCAGAATGTATACTTTTTGTTTTACTTTTGTTTGCTTGAACATAAGTAAATTGTATAGACAGATTCATTTAAGCAGCTTCTGAACTTATTTCAGAGATGAACCAGCTTCTCTATTTCTTCCAAAAAATAAAACATAAAATAAAAGCTTCGCAACTTGTATATCAACCATCTCGGACTGACCTTCCAACATTTTCAAACGAAGGACTACTTAAAACAGATCACAACAATGTACCAATTGAAGAGGGTCATTACAGTCAATTTCTTTTACCAACAATAGAATTTATTAGAAAGGGGGAATTCATTTTATGTTGCTTACCTCAAAAAAGGGAATAATAAACTGATTCTTATTACCCTACAAAAATGTAATACTTATATTTTACCGCAGAAATTACAATTTGTGGTTTCTTACATCATCACATGACTCTATTTAGATTAAATAGATTTCAATAATTTCCCACGGTAGCTATTGCATTTCGGATTTCACCCCCCACCATGCTGGGCCTGAGGCCCTAAACATAGAAAAATTTGGCGCGTGGATTGCGAGAAGAACACAATTATACATGAGACAAAAGTACATCACAGTATCTATGATGGATGAGGTGAAAGGTCGTTCAGTAGTAAGTATACGAGAGGTGGACCACTCAACTAGTTAGAAGGTATTGGGCCCACTTTGTGATTGAGGCCTGGACCCCGGATGATGTGTTATTGTTCCTTCTTTACCAAAAGCTTGAACAATAACAAGGGCCTCATCATGTACAGATTCCTCAAGGAAGTTGGTAAATTTGATTTGATTGCCACGAGGGCGAGCTTTATACTTTAAGCTTTTGAAAATACAATTCTTTTGCTAAAAAGGGGATTCGCTGATCAAAATCAGACCAAGTATCACCAACTATCCACTAAAGACATCACACAGGGAGTTCGTGGTTCCAATAGCAACAAATTTTTGTCTAAAGAAGCACGCATAGGGAGGGACAACAAATTGCTGCTTGGTAGGCCTCAAAATTTTGTGTTGATGATGTTCATTTCATGATGTGATTTCCAAATAATGAAATCAAACAAGTTCAGATACGACGACCAAATAACAGCATCCTGATCTCAAAATCTAGTAACAATTAATTTCAACGCGTCACAAATGAGGATTCATTCCATCCAAGCCACACATGGGATGATGGAAAGAAGCAATGCGGCTGAAGCAAAATGCCAGAACAGGTCAGTGTTAAATCAGTAAGTTTTCAGCCTTATCGTAACCGCTTTTATGCAAAGACAAAAAGATTGTGCTGCCCACATCCCCAAAGCTAAATGATAACAACTAAAGCAAAAATTGGAAACAGAAAAAGGGCAAGAAATAGACAACCAAAACCTGATAAAGAAAAGATAATTTGGCCCCCTGGTCTAAATTATGAACAAAAACCAGATTACTCTATTAACAGCAAAAGATACCCAATTCTTTGAAGATTAGATGTTCAAAAGGTGCCAATACTATATGGACAAGACCGTGGAATCAGCTAATTTAAATTCCCGTACCGCCAAAGCACAAAGGACGTAAAGCTGCAACAAAATTTGATGCCAACCTCAAATTGTAGAAGAGCTCCATACGTAGGAAAAAATACATACCTGAGTTTTTTCTCAACTACTAATTAACTTTGGCTACAGGAATAGAATATGATCTTGCAAACCCATTGCGCCCCCTGCCACCCTCCCCAAATTCAAAAAGACAGAAAATACACGTGTACTATTTGGGTGGTGGTGTAGACATAGAGAATCACGATAGAATTTAGTAGAAATGCCAATCAAACTATGACCTCCTGTTCCTCTAGCATGAGGCATCAAGAATTTGTACACAACATATGCATCTGAAACAAGCCAGGATTCAAGAAGCCAAAATCATGCAACATCAAAACATTTCCATTTTGTACTGTATCATAGATTTATGATGTCAATGGATGTCACCGCATCTTCCTAGATCAGTGTCTAAAATTACTAAAACGAAGGGCAAAGTAAACATTGACTCACATAGTAACAATTAATCACCAATACACTGATTACATGCCCTCTGCTCTCCGCATCCATGGTAAATCCGTATAGAAAGAAGAAGCATTTTCCGTTTGCATTTCTGCAGAACTTGCAAATTTGCCCTTCCTAGGCCAAAGCCAGATCTTGGAGACAGAATAGCTATCAGTTTTTGCCCCAATACTAATCTTCTTTCCTTCCCCATCCCCATTGACCAAAGGATTGCCTTGTTCTCTGCCTTTAAGAATGCTCACTTCCCGACCATTGCGGTCATTGCTCAAGGCCACCCTGAGGTGGGTATCACCAACCACGTATTGGTATGAACCCATCGAGTAACATCTTCTGGCATCCAAGTTACTACTACTAGTCTCTCCTCCTGCCTCCTCTCCTTCACCATTCAATTTTCTGAACTTACCAAGCCTCACAGGAAAAACTCCCTTTTCTACCGCAATTTCCTCAATTTCAACTGTCTTTTGGCGAGTTGAGATTCCATTCTCAGCACTACCAGAACATCCGTCATCTTCCCTTAGATCATCAAAATCATATATGGGGTTTTCAATGGAGAATCCAGGATTAAAAAGGGTACCTCTACAAAGAGGACAAGTGGAATTGGATAGTAGCCAAGTATCTATACAATTGATATGGAAAGCATGGCTACACATTGGAAGCAATCTTAATTGATCCTTCTCAGAAAATTCACACAAACAAACAGCACAATCAAATAGCTCCTTAGCACCCACAATCTCTTTGTAAACAAAAACCGGTAATGCGTCAATGAAAGCTTGATCTAGGCCGGAGTCGTGTAGATGGAAAAGTTGTTGCAATTGTCTTTGAAGAGCATCAGAAGTGGAAACTTCAGGGTATTGGTTAGACTGAGAGGAAGCTGAGGAAGATGGATGTTTGATAAGAAACCTAACCAGTAAGTGCAGAAGACCAGATATAAAAAAGAGAACAGCTAAAATTACTATAATGAATAACACAGCTGGACTAATCCTTGTGCTAGATGATGTAGAAGGACTTGATTCTTTATGAAAATTACCACTTATAACGTACGGAGGAGAAGATGAAAGGGGCAAAGGAGGTGGGTAGGTCAAGCTACCATCTTTCTGATTTATTTGATGCTGAATCCAAGACGTTTTCAAATGTGTATGCTCAGAAAGCCATCTCTGAACTCTAACTTCTGACATTAAGCAGCTCAACTTGAGACGCTCAGAAACCATCTCCTCCTTCCTCATACACTAGACCCAACTCATTTTCTGAGCAAACCAACCAAAAGCAAGCATCCCTTTTCGGTTTTTTTTTTTTTTTTACTTTTTTTTTCCTTTCCTGCAACAAAGATAATGCTTTTGACTAAACCCCACAAGTTCAAGCCCAAAGTTCGCAACTTTAGCTCACAGATTAGTAAAAAGAATAGTATTAAGGCGTCAAAAGTGGCAATGGCAGCTTGTTTGAGGCTCAAAAGGCAGCAACATTATTGCTTTCAGATTGGAAACCCGTGTCACTAATTGGGCAATTATACTGAAAAAGATGATGACACGACAAATTTAAAACCCAAAAAAAAAAGGCCTGATTGAAGCTTTCCTACCTTGGTTCCCAAAACGTTCACCACTAATGAAGAATCTTTATAACCCACTTGTTGCATCAGCAAAACCCTAAATTCACATCCTCTGGCCCTCCATTAGGGATCTTGAAACCAAATTTTATATCACAGAAGACAGAAAATTTGGAATTTAAAAAACTCTCTCTCTCTCTCTCTCTCTGTCTCGTCTCTTGTGTACACACACTACCGAGTGCTGAGCTGACCGACAAGTATATACTATTACTACTATCCTCGTCTGGTGAACATTAAAAATGGTAAGTGAAAAATACTGAAGTTTTTCTCACTATTTTTCGTAATTGTAAAGTAAGATAGCCATGGAAGCCGTAAAATGGCTCTGACAAATCGCGAATACTTAAGCCAGAAGAAGGAGAGATTGTTTTTCTCTTTGTTTTGTTCGGCCTTCTAAATATAAGGAATGCGCTGACGATTTTCTAGAAATTATTATTGCAGTTATTTTAAAATTATTTTTAATAAATATGTATATAAGTTAAAAAATAATTATAAAATTTTTGAAAAATATATTTTTGAAAAACAATAATAAACAAACAAAAGCCAAATTTTCAAGAAGGAAAAAGGACTTCAAAAAAAAAAAATTCTGATTACCTGACGCGCCAAATTAGAGCGTGCGTGGAAATGTATAAACGACACGCCAGAGGATGGACCTGGCCCGGGCTAAATTATAGAATTACCCGTCTCAACTTGAGACCCATTTGTATGGCCTAACAATATTATACTCTTGGGGACAAAAAGTGCAAATGTACAACGTATGAAAAATTAAAAGGTCAATGGAGGCAAGAAGGTAACTTGCAATCAATATCTGTTAACTACTCCTATGACTTTTTAGGCAACCTAAAGATTTTGTAGTTTGATTCAAAATATCTGGTGCATCTGGTGTTATGTAGCCTCAAATTTTTCATTTTCCTATGACCAATTGATGTTGAACTTTGGCAGAAAATTTAACAAGTTTCTTTTTTTCTTTTCGTGTGAAACACATCATATCTATGTATTAGAAACGAAAAATATAAATCAAGAAAGCTAAATAACATGTGTACTAACGCCTACACTTTGCACAGGAATAACGCATCGTGACACACTGCACTTCTTGGATGCTTAGATTAAGTACCTTATGATATGGTATGTTAGTACTTGTGTTGCATGTTAGTAACATTCTACGGACTTACGTTTGTGATCTTTAATCACACAAAGTCAACAAGTTCACGACTTTGGTGAGCGCGATTTAATTCTTTATGACAAATATTATGCTTGAATAAGAGGGAATCTGTTCTGCCGTGCGCTCTGTGTGTACATTTTTCAAGTGTTCTTGGCAGACAGAGTTGCAAAAGGTCATGAGACGATCATTCTTTATTCATTCACCTAAGATATTTTCCTTTTTTATGAGATGAGATGAGGCCGGTAGCTCGGATGAGGAAACATAAATTAGATTAGATTGACTTTTTCTTTCTCCCATTCGCTTGGAAAAAAAAAAAAAAAAGGAGCGTATCGAGATATTTGCCATCCAAAATCCAATCTGAAGGTACCATTTGTTGCTTTGTAAATTTCTTTTAACAACAATTTGACCGGACACCTATTTCACTTCCTAGTATTATGGCGGTTGTCTCCATGATTTTGTCGCCGACTCTTGCTATGTATTCTTGTAATAGCGGCAAAGCTCTTTTCATTAATCATCACCCAATTTACAATCGATTTCTTATCTTGCATGACTTAATGGCCTATTGGCAGTTGCAAGACTAGTCACATGTGCACCCAGTACCAACCCATAATGGAGGGTTGATTTATCATGGTATTCGACAAAATGATGCATCATTAAACATAATGAACGAAGACTTGCGGCAACACTAAAAAAACCAAAGAATTAATTGCTAGGTAAAATCTATTGAGAGAATGAGGTAATTATTTCAACTTTCCGCTGAATTGTTCTTTCACAACCTTAACATCATGGATGTTGCTTTCCAAAGGACTATGGAAGCTAATCCATAGAAAATCTAAACAAGTAGTAAAGCAAATTCGTGTAAAATGCAGGTGAAACGACATCAGCACGGGCCTCCCCAGATGATCCTAGCAGAGGTAAAATAAACGCATATTGCTCCCCCTCCGCCTGGGTATGGGATATAATAGAACAGCAACACTTCTCCTGATCATAGTGATCTCTCAAAAATTGACGTGAGCCAGAAATCTCGGCCATATATTTCTCTTCCTCCTCTTAGAGTGTGCGTAACATGGCTGCAATTTCATTTATGCTAGGTCGGGCTTTTCGGGAATGGTTAACGTGTTTAAATATCAACCTGTACTAAATCAACAATCCGCTCTTCGCTAGCACCCGTTTTTTTTTTTTTTTTTAATCAATTCGCTAGCTCCTTGATTCAATATTTATCAAAACACTTCGACCGTCCACTACTTTTTAACATCAGAAACAGCCCAGCTAGTCAGGTCTAATTCGTTGCTATGGACCAGCTTTCCTGTTAGCAGCTCCAGACCCCAATGCAGATACATACGCTCTGAAGAAAATGAAATCCTCATTGCATTATGAATTAAAAGGTAGGGGAAATTTTCATAAAAATACAAGGCAGTAATGGACAAAATGCAGGTTTTTAACTTCGACTCCTGTCTAGCTAACAAGTAACAAAGCCTGCCATTGTTTGAAATTTCTGATTCTGTTGCTGTGACCTTTAAGCAACAGTTAAAAAGAGATACCAAACTTCTTCTCACATCCTTAGGACTTAAGGTATTATCAATGTGTCCTGCCTTGTGAAATCCCAGTCTTAAATTTCGACTAAAACGTGCCAACCTGTGAAATTCCATCATCGTTTTAATTTGGCATGAATAGCAATTTCCAAATTATACAATAACCGGACGACAAACTTAAGCATCACCAAACTCATGAGTAGTCAAAAAACATCCTCAGCGTTCAAACGAATTGTTAGCCTCAATACTTGAGAAGTTCATTAATTACATGAATACATGACTAGGGTCCCAAACATTCATATGTGATAATTCTACGGGATCAGCTCCAAAAGAAAATAAACTCCATGAAATATTTGGAACTGCATCTATCAAATGCAGAGTATGTATGCAGGTTTATTAATATCAAAACGCACCAACATTTGAGAACAGAATTGAAAGATGGCGATCAGTAATAGCTTTAACACGTTTTGTACACGAGATTTAATCCTCCCCGAAGAAAAGATCTCACTTAGAAAGCCAATAGCAAAAGTCATTTGGCAATGGTAGCTAGAAAGAACCATTAAAAATTATTAACTCAAAATTTGTCCCCATAATAATAAGCAGTTCCCACCATTAATGCAACAGTTGCACCTTGCGCAACCACACGAGCTCGCATCAACTTTTGACCTAATTGAGAATTGCCTTGTCTGAAGCTAACAAGTCCAGCTGTTAGCACTCCAGCTGTTATAAAAGCACCTGGATGTAAAAAGGCAACAGATACATTAGAAGACTGGGGCAATCAAATTGTAAGGTGTTTGTCTCGCATAAGAAGAGAAAACAACGACCTTGTAAACTGCATGATTCATTTCAATAAAGAAATTTCATAACTGAAATGATATGATTAACACTGTTATCAATTAATCGTGGTAATGAAATAAGGTTTCTTCAAACAAAGACTTCAATTTCAGAGTTAGAATTATATGTATAAGAAAAAGAATGCTAACACAATTAAAAACCCTAAAGGCATACATCTTTCCATCTTGCTGTTTTACAGAGATCATTCCTTCAGCATCTTGCCCTTCTTTCCACTATACCAGCTAATTAACTTCCCATGGGCAAGAAAATAATAAGATTTCATTGGGTCACATGGATCACTCTACCTCCTCTCATATCCACTATAATTGTGCAAGCTCAGACATGGACGACCAACATGCCACACCTGCCACATTCAAGTCATGTGTCTCCGATTACCATCACAGCCACCACACTACACATGGGTCAGAACAGTTGCTATAGACACTCCTCTCTAACAATTTATATCAAAATTTTAACACTGTTGATTTTTTGAAAACGCTCACCCCACTGTACCATGAGATCTACACTCGTGGTCTTCTTTGTGTACAACAAATCTCTGGCAACAGGATGTGTAAATATTGTTATAGACAATTCAACAAACAATTGATCTTGCCTCAATTGCCTATCGTGTCATCGAAAAGGACTCCTAACAATGATTTTAGTCATAGCTGCTCTTTACTCCCTCAATGCTCAAAGCACTAATAGTATCATATCTTCCTTTAGTTGTTAGACTCTCATCTAAACCACGAAGATCGTTTCCAGTGACCCATATCCATACCAATCATGCCTAGGATCTAATAAAGGAAACAACCCATGAATAACATGATGCCATACTAAGGTTGTTATTACTAGAGCCCTACAACAAGGAGATTGTTTACAAAGTGTTACATAGCAAAAGCATTACTAGTGGATAAACTTACTAATTGATAAGGCAGCTGCCGGAATAGAGCAAGAACCTAAAATGTGCCACTGACATCACTTTGACCAGCTTGGGTTCAAAGTTTAATCAAATTGGATTCAAGAAACCAAAATTCCAATTTTTTCTCACTGGCACGGACCGACATGCCAATTGTTCAGACCGGTTCATCTTGGAAGGCATTCAATTATTTGCCATAGTAAAGCTCTCTCGAATTATGAATATGTCAGCATAAAAAGTTACCATCTTTGAATATGTGTAACTGTGTTTCCTCTTTTTCAAATAATTCGGTGCCTTGGAAATAAGATTATGAATCCATTTTCAAGGAAACAAGTTCAATATCCTTAATTTTTTTCCCTTTCTCTTCCCTATTGAGATGGAGCCACTGTAAATTCGGTAATAAATGCTCAATACCATATAATCTTCCAAACAGAATTTGAAGCAAAATATTTTCCAAAACCCAAAAAAAAAAGAGGAAAATCACACACTGAAGTTGTACAGGTGTAATCCACCTACACGATTTGCTAAAATAACAACAGTAGCCTCATTCGCCCATTTATTTCATTATCTTCTGATTACATATTAATGTAATTAAACAATAAATCGTGTCGAATTAGAGATATAAACATCAATTAGGGATTGGAAAGAGGGCTAGAAAGGTACCGATGGGAACAAGAGGATTCCTGACGCGCTTTTTATCCTCAAACAAATGTTCCAGCTCCCTATTGGCGGTTCCCATCTTCTCCATCTACTACTCTTCGAAAGCCTAATGCGATGTGTGTCTGTCGCCGCCTCGCCGCCGGTCAATCTTAGATCCCCGTAATTAATGAGTTTCAGAGATCGTTTATCTCTACACCACCCGCTCGACACTTGTGGGAAGCTTCAGGACGTGACGGGCTTACCTACTCTCATCCTTGTATTCTTTTGGTCTTTTTTGTTTGCAATTGCAACCTTGTCTTCACACAATTTTCCAAATTTCCCCCGAATTTTCGTTTGTTTCCTCTCTCACCAAAACTTATCCCATCACCCATCCATTTCCCATGCAATTGCAATACTATCTCCATGTAGAACTTTTAACGAGTCGAATCGAATCGTATTCCTTGTTCAAATTTTGTTCGTTTAATAAATGAACAGGCTCGGCTCGGTTATTAAACGAGCTAATATTTGTATTCAAGTTCGATTTGTCAAAAAAATAGTAAGCTCAATATTGAATTTGAATTTGAATTTGACTCGTTTAACACAAACGAACCAAGCTCAAATAAGCTTGAAGGAACTCAGTTCGTTTAACACAAACAAACAGAGTGCAAACAAATGTTCTCGAATAGTATTCGAGTTCGTTTGTTTAATAAACAAGTTCAAATCCTTGTTCAAATTCGGCTCGTTTAACTATTCGAACAGGGCCGAATTCGAGCTTTCACGAGCCAAATTAACTTGTGTTCGTGAACGGCTCAGGTTCATTAAAAGCTCTATCTCCATGTGATTATTGTATATTTTAAATTTGATTTATCTTTTACCATATTGGAAATATAACATTTTAGCTATGATACCAGTGAATAGTGGGGGAGGGGGAGTCAATTGAATAAAAATATATAACTTTAATAATGTACAAGTAATTTATCAAGCTTAAAAAAAATTATCAAGCTTACCAAAAAAAAAAACTTTAATAGTGTACAAGTGATTAAAAACTATTTTGAAAAATTTAATGAAACTAACGATTTAGGAAAGTAATGCATAGAATAACAGCAACTCAGAGAAAAACGCTATACAAGGTTAAAGTGAATTGAATAAAAATGTGTAACTTAAGAATTTAGATGATTTTATTGATCTTTAATCTATTTTCATAGAATATTCTTTGTAAGTAGCGAGGTTGACTTATCCACAAAACAACACAATTGTAACAAAATTCACCATTAATCTAAGTTTGTGTTTGATTCTAATATTTGATTGATATTACAGCACAACTAGGATGCTCATACTAGCTATTAAATGATAATAGGTACCAAGGAATAATCCTAAAAAAAATGGATAGTACATATGTTCATTGTATTTGTAATAGAGTTAAAATGATAAATTTGGAAAGAAACAGTAGTTACTAAAATATGCAAAAACTATTTGTTTTATTTTTCATCTTTTATTTAGTAACTTCTTTTATTTTTTCCTTAACGTTTATTAAAGTTTAAACAATTTAATTTACACATGCTAGAATGATAATATTGTTAATAGTACTTTAGAGTGTGCTTGAAAATGTATTGTTCTCTTTCGTAGAGTATTGCTGCCAAACTAGTCAACTATTAAATATTTAACCAAAGGAAAGCTAGGGAAAATCTACTTAACATTTAAACCTAAGTAGTCAACTTGAGACCCATTAGAACTTTAGGGGAAAACAAAAATTACCCATTTATATATAGACACGTTAGAAAGAAAAATGGAAGGCGGAAAAAAAGAAAGAAAGAAGAAAATAACATTGGCCCTATACGCGGTCGTTTCCTGACCCCTCAGCTAACCGACTTCCAATTTACCACATATGTTCGGTTAACTCAACTCCTTGGCGGCAACAGACTAAAAAACCAAAACAAGAATCTTTGATTCTTGATTTTAGCGAGTCAGCAGCAAATGGGTGTCCACGGCCTCTGGGATCTCTTGGCCCCCGCTGGCCGCCGCGTTTCTGTCGAGACCCTCGCCGGCAAAAGACTCGCAATCGGTAACTCTTCCGATTACTCATTCAAACCCTAAACCTAACAACAAATAGTAACAAACAAAATTAACAAATCATTTTCACATATTATCACTTTAATCCAACTAATCTATGCGAATTGAATGTTAGATGCGAGTATATGGATGATTCAATTTATGAAAGCTATGAGAGACGAGAAAGGAGAGATGGTAAGAAACGCTCATTTATTGGGATTTTTCCGCCGAATTTGCAAGCTACTCTACCTCCGTACCAAGCCCGTCTTTATCTTCGACGGCGGTACGCCGGCTCTTAAACGCCGAACCGTGATCGCCCGCTGCCGGCAGCGCGAGAATGCTCAAGCCAAGATACGAAAAACTGCGGAGAAGCTCCTTCTTAATCAAGTTAGTTCTTGAATCAATTATGCTCAAATCAAAGCCTTTTTGGTTTTTAAAGAAAACAAGAAAATTAGATGATTCATGACATATCCATTCCAAATTAGTAACATGGATGAAATTTGGTTCATTTATGTTGGCTCTGGGTTTAATGCGCGTTTCTGTTTAACTATTTGGACAGCTCAAGCAAATAAGGTTGAAAGAATTGGCTGAAGAACTTGAGAAACAGAAAAGAAGCAACGATGCTAAGGGTAAAAATGTTACTGTAGACGAGGCAGACATGGCACAGAAGACGTCAGAAGGGACTCGTTCATTTGCAGATAGTCACAATCAGGAAGCGATGGATGCAATGTGTGTTCTGAACTAAGTTATCTTGTTTTCTTAAAAGTTTGAACGGAAGTATGGATATAATAAGGTCTTATTTTTGTTATGATGAGTTAATCAAGGTTGGCAGCATCCCTTGCAGCTGAGTACGATGAAGGTTTCACTGCTGGTGAGTCATCATCTGGTGTGCGGATTCAAGCTGAAGAAGAGGAAGCTGATGAGGATGAGGAGATGATACTGGTAAGCTTTTCTTGCTTGAGTGTGTTTATAGGCCTCCTATCTGACTCTATCCTGATCTCGTGTAACAAATATAGTTAGATTAAAAGGAAGGATGGAGAAAATAAGAAAATAACATGAAGTTCACAACCTTGGAACTTGAGGCAAGAAATGACTGATGCATACAGCAAACCTGTAGTAATTGGAGTTCTTCATTGCAGTTGCTAATTTTAGCCGTTGATCAATTTAAAAAAAAAAAACAAATACATGTGTTTGCATTGGATTTTTGGATCAAGTTCATCATTCCTTCAGATATCAAAGATTAAAATTGCAACCTACTCCTATTGTATGGCTTATTTGGTTTCTTTACGTACCTTGCTTCGCAGAAATTGATGTTTTAATGTTTTGCAGAAAGGAGTTTTGAGTTGCATTACTTTTCTTGACCATGACCATACTGAATTGATTGCAGCCAACAATGCACGGAAAAGTTGATCCTGCTATACTAGCTGCCTTACCTCCATCCATGCAGCTTGATCTTCTTGTTCAGGTAATTTACTGATATGCTTATGACTCGACTTTAGCTAAACACTAAACGCCCCCCCCCCCCCCCCCCCCAACAAACACCAAAAAAAAAGGTCGAAGCAGTTAACAAAAAAAAAAAAAAAATGAAAGAATTACGACCAAAAAGGGTTTTGTACTTCTCTGATGTTTGGATTTTCTCACAGATGAGAGAGAGACTGATGGCGGAGAATAGGCAAAAGTACCAACGAGTGAAGAAGGTATGACCTCAAACCCTTGACCATGTAAATAGACAGTAAATGCTAGTTATTTTGGGGCTGCATGGTGCACATGTTGTATGGTAAGTGCCAGTTTTTATCCAGGTTTTAACTTTTATGCATAATCATCTACTACAGTATACTGGTGAAGCTGCATCTTCTCTGGATATTGCTCATTTCTTCTTCTTTTGTATTTTCTCCAAATGCACAAATAGGTCCCTGCTAGATTTTCGGAATTACAGATACAAGCTTATCTTAAAACAGTTGCTTTCCGCCGTGAGATAGATGAAGTGCAGAAGTCCGCTGCAGGGAGGGGAATTGGTGGTGTACAGACTTCAAGGATTGCATCTGAAGCAAATCGAGAATTTATTTTCTCTTCAAATTTCAATGGGGACAAACAGTGAGTAAACATCTTTTGACTATCTGCTCTGCTCGACAGAGCTCATTCGTCTACTTATAATAGTACTGCTAATAAGCTTCTGTCTTTCCTTTCCATTTTATCCGAGGACATCTGTCATTTGCTTAAACAATATGACCATTGTTGGTTATCTCATGCCTGTATTGATTAGAATCCTTACATCTACTGAAGAAGAGAGGAAGAACAGTGATCAAAGTCAAACACCATCAGGGAACCCTTCTGCAAATGCTGTTAATGAAGTTGTACCATTGATGGAATGTAGTGCTGCGGTAGGATCTATTGTGGATGAACCTCAAAGAGATTTTGAGAATGATGTTGAGACATATCTGGATGAGAGGGGTCGTGTTCGAGTTAGTAGAGTGAGAGCAATGGGAATTCGAATGACTCGAGATTTACAAAGAAATTTGGATTTGATGAGAGAGATTGAGGAAGAGAGGGTTTGCACGACTAAAAATGCAATAAATGAGTCAGCTGATTATAATGGTGTAGTTGATACCCAAGGCAGTGCCCCTGATAGAATCCAGACTCTAGAAACCTCATATCAGGAGTCCATTGGAATGACTTGTGCAAATGAGAAAAATGAAGAAATTATATTACGTGCTGGAACTTCTATGGAGATATCCTTTGAAGATAATGGTGAACATGAATTTGATGGTGATGACGATGATCTATTTGCCCATTTAGTGGCAGGAAATTCAGTAATGGATTTTTCTGTTAATAATTCTCTCTCAAAGAAAGAATCCCGGGATTCTGGTTCAGAACCTGAGTGGGAGGAAGGTGTCATTGAAGATGAAGGTGGTGCTTTGAGTAATAAACGTGAAATTAAACCGGTTTTGGCAGATGATATGAGTGACGAGAATGAATTGGAATGGGAGGAAGGATCTTTAGATATTCGAAAAGAGGTTTCTCCATGTCCTGCTGAATACAGGAAAATTGGTTCTAAAGGTGCTCTTGAAGAAGAAGCTGATTTTCAGGAAGCGATAAGAAGAAGTCTCCAGGATCTGGAGGATCAAAGATCTGTTGATACATCAGATCAGGGAGAAAAGTCTGGACCAACTACAGAAGTAGTCACTTTGAGCACAGAAGGTAATTGTGGCAAGGAGGTTTTGCCTGAAAAGGCATATGAAAGCTACCCAGGCTTGGAACTGTTGATGGAAGATGTGAGTGGAAGTGAGACTTTGCACCAAGATGTATGTCGGTTGGGTTCCCCTGTACAAGAAAAGGATGTTTACACAATTGAAGAGCAGCTTATTGGTGATGAGGTTGCTGAAGGTAGTATATTTTGTTATACTCCCGCCATTTCTGATTCAGTGTCAAGCGATTCACTAATGCTATTTTTTTTGGCAGATGATTTGCAAAATGGGTTTGAAGCAACAGTAGATCGCCATTTTAATGGGGCAACTGGATCAAATGAAATCTTTGATAAAGAATTAATGAAGGACATGGAAACTGCTGAAGAATTGGTAGGGGGTGAACATGAATTTATTTCCACCGAAAGAGAGGGGCCTCTGAGTAAAACTGCTTCTTCAGATGGCAGAAGGAAACATATTGAAGTTGCTGAAGCTAGATTGGAGGAAGAAATACTAGCTTTAGGTGACGAGTGCAAAGAACTTGGAGACGAGCAGAGAAAGCTGGAGCGAAATGCTGAATCAGTAAGCAGTGAAATGTTTGCCGAATGCCAGGTTTGCTGTCATTTTTCGTGTTTTTGTTGCTAAATATGGATGGCTCCAGATTTTGTAGTACATAAATAATTAATCTTGAAGTTGGGATCTTTCTGCTTATTATAGTTAATATTGTTTAAAGTTCTTTGGTGTTTGATTAGCTTGATTATGGTATCACTATTTGAACTCAAATATCTTAGACCTGAAAAGAATACTCATATGCTTAACTAGATGATTTTGCTAGATTGTTTCCTGGCATGCTCTTGCTGTTGGTTTTCTTCTCTATTCTCTGTGCTCTCCAATTTTAAGGAATGATATTTCTGTGTTTGATATGCATTACCCCTTTATCCAGAACTTGTTTCTTTTTGTCCAACAAAGCAAAACTTATCAAGGTCAATTGATTTGATTTTTTCTTGTTGGTAGGAGTTACTTCAAATATTTGGATTACCCTTTATAATTGCTCCCATGGAAGCTGAAGCTCAATGTGCATACATGGAACTTGTAAACCTTGTTGATGGTGTAGTCACTGATGACTCCGATGCATTCTTGTTTGGGGCACGAAGTGTCTACAAGAACATATTTGATGATCGCAAATATGTTGAGACATACTTTATGAAGGTGGGTGTTCTGCTTGAATTTGTGCAAATACCTTTTCTCTACATATATAAAAGCTCCAGAAATGATTGTGTTTAAGCCAGTTAATTTAGCTCTGAGGCTTTTATGGTGGTTAGTAGAGATTACTTCATCTGACATTAGGATAATATATTCTTGATCCTTTTCCCGTTTACTTCTTTTGATTTTCTTTTGGTCATGTTTGTTTTAACTTTGAAACAGCTGTTTAATCTTCTTGAAAAATAATATTTAGACCCTTGTATGGCAATCGAATGTTAATGCTATTTGTGTGGCTGGCCAGGACATAGAGAATGAGCTTGGCTTAAATCGAGAAAAATTAATTCATATGGCACTGCTTCTTGGAAGCGACTATACTGAAGGTGTAAGGTAAACTTTTTGTTCTATCAACTCATGTTTTGCCATGTGGAAAGACAGAATTCCCAAGGCCCAATTTTGTTACTTATTTGTTCATTACTAAAAATTTGTACACTTTTTTGTTGGTTGTTCTGCATATTGTGCTGTGCAAAGCAACTTATTCTAGAGTGAGTTACAACTTCATCTAAGGATGTTTTCATTCACAAATTTTTAGTGGAATTGGCATTGTAAATGCTATCGAGGTTGTAAATGCTTTCCCTGAAGAAGATGGCCTCCATAAATTTCGTGAGTGGATTGAATCACCAGATCCATCCATTTTAGGGAAGTCTGGTTCGCAAGCAGGAGGTAACACAAAGCAGATACGATCACAAGTTGGTGACACTGGTTCGAGTTGCTCAGATAGCAAGTTAACTGGAGCTTCTGAATGTGGTGGGTATGTTTCTGGGTCTGTTGATGAAGCTCAAGAGATGAAGCAGATTTTTAAGGATAAGCATGTAATCTCTTGGCTCTCTGTCTTTCCTTTTCATTCATAGTCACCAGACAATGCTCTCTGTTCTCTATTATGTTGGAATGAAGAAATGGTCTCTATGCAGAGAAATGTGAGCAAAAACTGGCACATACCGTCTTCTTTCCCAAGTGATGCTGTTATTTCAGCTTATTCTTCTCCACAAGTAGATAAGTCAACAGAGCCTTTCTCATGGGGGAAGCCGGCTCATTTAGTTCTTCGCAAGTGAGTTTTGTCTGTTTGTCTTCCTTGCAAATAATCACCTGGTGCCTGGGCCATTGAGAAACTGAGATTGCTTTCATGATCCTTCATTTTCTCCTTTATCAAATATTTTACATGTGGTGATTAGGCGTGGCTCTATGTTGTTTGTCAATTATAATTTTGACTTGACTTGGATCAAGTCACTTAATATATTCATCTCTTTATTAAGCTAGTGGTTCTCAAGTTTTTATTTTCCAGCTTTTTGTGGACTGAGGGTTTGGTTTCACCATTCTGTTTGCAATTTAGAATCTTTTAAAGCATGCAAACTCATGGCATATGAGTTTGAAATGTGGAAGCAGAAGTGTCTCTTGAGTAATAGGCATAATGCTGACAAGTAAGGTAAGTAAGTATATTTTAAATGGCTCAGAGATTGGGATAAAATGTTGAAGCAGTTTTTCTCCTGCAAGGGGAAGTAAATTATCAATCTTATGATCATGCAAGGGAGATCTTGTTAATCTAGTTATATAAAATAATTGTGCATTATGCCTGATTATTTTTACTGTTTCTAGAATCAGTTTGCTTAAATATTTATTTCTAACAATCTTAGAGGCAAAAATTACTTTAAGTGCATTAGTAGAAGAGAATTGAACCGGGGGGAACTAAAAAATAAATGAGCAGGCTCATTCTGCTTCCTTTGAAGTGGACATTTTTGTGCTATAGTTTTGCATCAGACCCCTGTTGAGAGCTGAATTCATCGTCTTAATTGGTATTGATACAGATTGTGCTGGGAAAAGTTTGGATGGAGCACTGAAAAGGCAGATGAGATATTGCTTCCTGTATTGAAGGAGTACAATAAACGTGAGGTAGTTATTTATTTTGGTTTTTTATTTATCTAGCTGTGGATTTTAAGCTTCATTCCTTCAGTAGTGGCAGTAGATGCATGAAGGAAAAAGGGAACCTAGCTCAACTCTATCTCCTGGAATTGCACCTTTAGAAGTTCAGTCATGGTTTTTAAAATGTTTTGGTTCAAATTCAATAATTTTCACATGTGCTATGAATATTGTTACTTGTATCGAAATATCTTTTATTTCTGCATGATAAAAATCTTTTTTGGTATTTCTTTGTTCTGATTGGTGTAGACTCAACTGCGTTTGGAAGCATTTTACACCTTCAATGAAAGATTTGCAAAAATTCGTAGTAAGAGGATCAAAAAAGCTGTCAAAGGGATAACAGGGAAGAAATTGATGGATGAATCTCTGCAAGATGGTCCAAGAAGTAAAAAGAAGAGAAGAGTAAACCAAGATGATGTAGTGGGGGATGAATCAGAAAAAGCGACAAGAGGACAAGAATCCACAGATTCTGGGAATGAGGTTGACATAACTGAAAGATTAAGTGAACAGAAGTTGAGAAAGACGAGGGCTCGAGAAGAACCTTTACATGCTGGTGGTAGTCGACAAGGTCTCCTTGAGGAGGAAAGCTTTAAAATTCAAAGCAAAGGTGTGAGTATTAGAGGTAGAGGTAGAAGTAGAGGTAGAGGTGGGAAGAGAGATTATTCTATCAGGAAAGGAAAGAGGAAATCTGATTCGAAATCTGATTCTTCTTCAAAATATTTGGGACCTGGAGCTGAAGATGAAAGCAATAGTGAGAATGTGGAAGATTCCCAAGTTAGTTTTGGAGAGCCACACCAAGTACGAAGGGTAAGTCTCATGTTGCATTTCTCATCATCTCTGTTTAAGTTTACCATTTTGGAGTGAGAAATACTCAGTGAATGAGCTGTTAAACGTTGTGTTGGGAACTTGAAACTGATGATGCCCATAGACAACTGATCAGATCTGAACAAGTATTTCTGGTTCAGTTGCTTTAATCCTCCATCTGGAAAGAGTCCTAATCAGCTCCTAACATGCCAAAGCATGTGTTTTTCCATCATGGGTGATGGTTGCATTAAACTAATTTAGCCATTGCTTGTTATATTGAAATTCTTCTGGAGCTGTAATAACAAATAATTAAAAATGTGAAACTGACCAGGTTCCACGCTTGTTAAGACACCTGATATAATTGTATTGGTAAGTAGAGTTGGAAAGATCAACTGGGTCCACCTTATATTACAATTCCTTTAGCCTCTTTCTTCAAGCGCAGAAGAAGCTGTCTATTATTATGGAGCAATCTTAAATGACTTGTGTAACACCAGAGTTTCTTTCTCTTCATGTGATTAAAATTTTTTCAGTACACTCCTATATAATTCTTGTCATTTATGCTACTTGTGAAATTGCAGTCAGAACGGCGTAGGAAGGCAGTGAACTACAGGACAAGTAGCTTGCAATTTGATGATGCCAATCAGATTGATGGAAATTCCAGTGATGATAATGCAGCAAGGAAAGGGTCATCTGCAGATTTGCTTGAGGTTGGTTGTTCGGCAGCTGTTCCAAGCAAAGTAAGCCAGAGCGAGCATATTGATCAAGAATTGTCTGTGAACTGCCTTGAAAAGGACGAGGGATTCTGTGTGGACAAGGCTAAAGTAGATATAGGGTCAGGTCAACTAAGCTCTTGTCCAACACTTGATTTTGTTTCTGATGCCCAGTTGTCCAAAGAACACCTTACGATGGGTGGTGGATTTTGCTTGGATGAGAATGATACGGATATGGATATGCAGGGATCAACTGACTGTCCGGTGAAAAGGACAACATTCGATTCTGATCCTCCAAATTGGTCGGACTTGGGTGAAGGTGGAAATGTGATGACTCCGACCAGCACAATGAACCCTGTTGAGGAGGCTGAGAGAGTAGGCAAGGTAGATGCTTCTTGTGCCTACCAGATGCCAGAAAACAATAGAAATAGTGATCATACTGAGGTTGGAATCTTCCAGGAAAACATCGATGAAGACAGGAAGAATTCTTTAATATCTTTGCGTGCAATGCCAAATTTGAGGAAGAAGAGGAAAAGTTGAACATTTAATTTAAATGCAAGCTTTATTTAATTTATAGTTGTGGTCGCATCTTATCTGCGTACTCCCACACGCGATGGAGGATAAGAGGTGGTTTAGGAACGTTGAGGCTAATTTGTTTATCCAACTGTTATGAATGAGTTATTGCAAGGATTGATGATTCTCAGTTCAAACCCAAGAGTTCTATATTGACTTGCAATACTTAAACAGAGTAAAATAACTTATATTAATATTGCTGTCTACTTAATTTTAAATTCTTATATTGGAGCACTTTTATGTCCTGAGGTTCGCAACTGGGGAAAGTTATGTCGTGCCTCGCTACTGTTTTTGAAAAAATTCTCGGTTTTATTGGCTGTAAAATGTTGCGGGTGTTTATCTGCGGGATCCGGACATTTGACGGTTGCCAGAAAGGAGGTTGTGGCCCGTTGTAATTTTGGTCGCGTTTTTATGGTATGCTTCTTCAGGATGTGGACCCTCTCGGCTGCTTAAAAAAAGCTTATGTCCCATTAGTAATTTATTCACACTTTTTATGATGATCTTTTTTCTTCTTTCTTCCTTTGGAACTATGAACCTTTGTTTTCAATTCGCATCTTGATCTTAGTTTCTTCGTCAAATTTGCAACTTTGGGTTTCTTGGGTAATATCAACCACTCGAATTAGCCATTTAAGGTGGCTACCCAAAAGAACTGGTTGGAGTAGCGGCACATCTGCTGTCGAAACTATCTTGGACTATATATCAGCAATCTTTGTTTTGAAGGTATGTGCCCCATTTTCTATTCAACCAAAAAAAAAAAAAAAATGAATGAAAATGATGGTTCTTGTAAAAATGGTTGAAACTGAATATATGGTTCAAAGCTAGTATTTAATTTTATTCTGTGATGCGAACTAACTGTAAGTAAATTTAGGCTGCAATTTTGCAAAAGAACTGAAGTCAATTTGCAAGTGCAGATTAAAGTTTAAAACTATTAATCCTAACATTTGGAACTCCAGTTGCAGGACGCTCCTTTTTTTTTTTTTTTTTTTTTTTTAAATCTTTATAGAACTATAAGGGTTAATTTAGTAATAAATATTCTTCGTTCCAACTGTATATTTCACGAATCTTTCAGAATCAGATCCTGCTCTTTGTCAGTCTATTTCTTACCATAAGCACAGCGTTGCTGTTCATGACAAAGTGAAAAGATGTTTCAAATATTTGTACAAAAGACGTGAGAGTATCTCTAAACTGCACACGCGTACAAACTGCTCTAAATTGCATGATTTAACGGCCAAAATTAAAATAATGATATGATATCAAATCAAGTGTGCTGTCCACATTAACCCGGAGAAGAAACCAGGAGAAGATTTTCAATACATCTGCTGCACTTTTATGTTTTGTCGTGCAAGTTAGCAGTCGTCATTGGGTAGAAGAAATTGAACTACTACCTCATCTCACAACTCTTCCTTCCTTGGGCAAATTGACGGTGGCGGGTTAAATTTTCCAGCTTTCAGCCACCAATAGGCACAATGATTTTTTTAATTTTTCTCTTTGTAGGTGTACATCAAGTAGTGATAGTACGCACACGGCTTGTCACTCTCATAAATTTTTCTAAGTTTAAGTAAAAATTTCACCTAATATCTGCAACTAAGATTTGATTTTGGCGTTGAAAATGTGACGGTCGAGTTGATGGCGCTAATGGAATAACTGCAGAAGAACGTGTCTGGTCATAGGTATTCCATGTCGCATGAAATTATGGCCGAATTTACTAGCTTTTCTCGATTTATTTTGCCTTAAGCAAAGAAATTACACAAGGTTTTAGGTGGCTTTATATTTTAGTGCACGCCAATGACGACAACAAGAAAAATTGAGCAGTAAAATCTAGCAGCAGTTGAAGTATAAAATCCTCTATTTTCCGAGCCAGATGGAGAAAGAGCGAGAGAGAGATGGGTTCAGGAAGATCAAGACTCTGGCATGAAGAGGTGATTCCTTTCACAGCCATGGTTATAGTGGAGTGTATCAACGTGGGCTTGAGCACCATTTTCAAAGCAGCCACCTTGAAGGGTTTGAACTATCATGTTTTCATGCTATACTCCTATGCTATTTCAGCTTTTGTTCTCCTCCCGCTTTGCTACTTGTTTCACAGGTAATCTGATTATATCAGCCTTCTTTCTTTTCCTCTCGAAGTCTGACAATATTCGACATGTTTTCTAGAACTAATTAACCAATTCAATTTGAAAAACCTTTTGACAGGAAAACTCGGCTTCCTCCATTCACTTTTGATCTCCTTGCTAGATTTTTTTTCCTCGGAATTCTCGGGTAAAGCAATACATCATCAAACTTTCCGATATCAGCCACGATCATGATTTTCATCTTGCTCTCCAGAGTTTATCAAAAACTTTTTTTTTTTAAATAATTTTCAGGTTTACAGCTCAATATCTTGGATTCAAAGGAATCGTTTATGGTACGCCAACACTTGCTTCCGCCATGACCAACCTTACACCGGCTTCTACCTTTATCCTGGCTGTCGTCTTCAGGTTCTTTTATTCTCCTTTTTCTTTAACGTCATCATTATCATCACTCACCACTCTTGTTTTTTTGCACATTTACATGAACCAATCTTCTTCCGTAACATTATTACTATACAAAAATATTCTCACCCTACTAACAGGGGAGTTTCTTGGATGTACTGAGTCCACGACTTCACTTGTGGATACGACTTCACTTGTGAACCTTGTAGTTTAAAAGATATTACATAAGTATAATGATGCGTACTGACATCAAAGAGTGTGAAAAAAATAAGTAAGTAACTTTATTTTACACTACAAAGTTTATAAGTGAGACCGTGGACAGAATTCATTTAAAAATTTTCCCTACTAATAGTATAACGTTAGAGTCGATGTGGATAGCCAAGGAAAAAAAAAAAATTTTCTCTGCCAGAACTATAGGAAGATTACCACCGGAATATATTGGGGAAATGAAGGATTAGATAAAATGATAAGCTTCGAAAAAAAAAGTAAAATATTATTTTTTTTTCTTAACGAAGATTTACTATTTTTTTTACAGTTATAAAAACAGAAAGTCTCTATATTATTGTCCATTACTAAGATCCAAAGCTGTGTTTCAGTAGTTGAAAAAAAAAAAAAGCAAAACAAGAAAAGGAAAGTCAATTATTTAAATTTTTATCGAAATTAATTGCTGTGACAATGTCTTGGGCCATTTTACCCTTTGGTTTAATTTATTTAAACAAAAACTTTGCTTCTGAATTTGCACAACCTAACTTTTCAAAGACTGCACGTATTGGATAAGTTCTCAGCCTGGTTTATTTTGACTTTCATTACGTAACTTAATTTTGAGACAGCTGATAAAAAATTTTCTAAAAAATTTGATATCATTAATTGGTCCAAGAAAGTAGATCATATGCGGGTGTTGAAAACCATATCCATTTGTATGCTAAAGTCGTAATTATTCAATCCATGATCATATGCGAGAATTAAAAAACATGTCCATTTGTATGCTAAAGTCGTAATTTTTCAATGATTTATGGTAGACTCCAAGGCTTTCAAATATATGACGAAAAATTATTGGAACCAGAACACTTCCTCTTTTTCAAACCAAAAAAATATATGTACACTAACACATTGTTTTCCTGTGATGATAATTGATCAGGATGGAAAAACTGGAATTGAAAAGCTTCAGCAGCCAAATTAAGATCATGGGGACTATAGTAACAATTGCCGGTGCTCTAGTGGTGGTTCTATACAAAGGCCCAGTGCTCATAAGACCTAGTACATCTTCAACTTCACTTTCTGAGCAAGCTGCACCTGCCACGATCACCACTTCACAATCAGACTGGATCAAAGGGGGTGCGCTCCTAGCTGCTGAATATGTAGTTGTCTCCATTTGGTATATATTTCAGGTGCTTACAAGAATTAATAGTTTCTCAAAATTTACTTTTTAGACCACCATTTGGACCAAAAGGTTCCTGGAAAACAAGAAAAAGAGAACGAAAGATGTCACGAACTTCTTCTTTTTTTTTTTTGAAAAAAAAAAGATAAAAAATTCAAGAAAATCAAGATCTCAATCCGCATTAACTTTTACAGGCCAAGGCAGTGAGGGAGTACCCAGCAGAATTAGTTGTGGTCTTCTTCTTCAACCTGTCCTGTTTCATTATAGCAATACCGTTTTGTTTAACTGGGGTACCAAATTCAAGTGCATGGAATATACTGAAGTCTGATGTGCGGTTGTACTCTGTATTGTATGCTGTAAGCACTTGCTCGTGGACTGTTAATCTTAATTTTGTATACTTCTTCAGTGCAGCATCTTTTCTTCCAATGTTTTTAATGGAGCTGTAACTTATACGATATCGTGCATTATGTTAATTGCTGCAAAACAATTTAAATACATGCAGGCCACTTAGACAATTTTTCCAATTCTTCAGGGACTAATGGGCTCAGGCTTTGGTACTATTGTTCATACCTGGGGTTTACACGCGAGGGGACCTGTATATGTAGCTATGTTTAGGCCTTTATCAATTGCCATTGCGGTACTCATGGGTTTTATTTTCCTGGGCGATAACTTCTACCTCGGAAGGTAATAACACAGGCTACAAACTGAGATAAATTGCATCCTTGTTATGGCTATCTGTTGGACTTATTTTTTACGCTTTCGTATCATATTGTGGAATCATGTGCAGCTTGATCGGATCATTGATTATATCTCTGGGGTTTTTCGCTGTGATTTATGGAAAAGCAAAAGAGGACAATGCCGAGATATCACAAGTTGCTAAATCTGTGGAATCTTGTAGCGAAAGAGCTCCTCTGTTGAAAAAATATGCTGCTAGTTCTACGTACGAAGTACATGCCCCTGCGACAGCTTAAACAACGATTCCATATGTCTATCTGCGACGGCTCCCCCCGTTCTTGTATATATATGTATTTAGTGGTCACAATTATTTTTTGGATTTTTGTGTCACGCTTTGTGATCTACTACTAAAATCTGTAAAGATCACTAATGATGTTCACATGATATTTATAACCTAAGTTTTACTAAATAAAATTTTGTTTATACATACACGGTCTTCTCTATAATTCTAAAGTAGAGATGCTATCTTCTTTTCATTATTAATATTATTTTTTGTTTGAAATACAGTTAATATTTGGTTTCCGAATCCACTTTTTTCTTACTGTTATTGGAAAGTAGATTTTTAAGAAAGATTCTTAAGTGAATCGGTTTATGGCCTTATTTGTAGAGTTTGTGGTTAAAAAGAGTAAATTAATAAAATAACATAAGAATACTTATATGATTTTATTTTAAATCATAAAGGTCTACAAGTGATGCTGTGTAGACCAGATCTATTAAAAAAATTTTTGATTTTTTAGGCGTTCGCTGACATTTTTTTTTTTTTTTTTTTGTTATGAAGGCTGCCCATTTGAAAAACCTTAAGTCTTTTCTAGTTTCAGGCCCAATCTGCTATCTATCTCCACATGGGCTTCAGATTAGACCAATTCTTTAGGCTTACTAATGGTATTAGACTGAAGGAACAGCAATTTTCCTAAGAAAGTCCGCTCATATTTGGTATTGATTCTTGCCTTTTATCTGCTACTCTACCCGAGAAGTACCGTACACGGGATTTACATTCATGTGCAAAAGCCAATCATAATCTAATGAACCAAAATCTCATTTGTTTGCCATCTTCATCCATTTTTTCATCAAATTATCGAAGAATTATGTTATATGAGAAAATAAGTGTCACACGTTTGAATTTTCTATCGAATGTTTGATAGGAATTTTTTTTTTAGAACAAACACATTCTATTATATTATTTTATAAAATATATTACATACTTGTCAAAGATACAAATAAGTTACAAATTTTTAATAGAAATTTGAGATAACCATACTTATACTTCATGTTTAAATACATATATCCCACAGACTAAATAAGTAGGGTAGTTATTAAATTCCATGAGTGATCCGTAGTAAATTATTGACAAATATAAATTATCCCGCAAATTCCAAAGCGGCGGATAATCATTTAATTACATGCGTGACACGTGCAACCTTCAATAATTTGATGGGAATAATAAGTCAAACGTTTTTTTTTAAAAAAAAATTGGTATTGAGTCAAGCTCTAAAACTAGTTTAAAGGCAGATAAAAAATATCAACAAGTTGCTACAAAAAGTTAGAAAATTTTTGAAAGTTACATGAAAGATGCTTTTACCATTCATCTGCTGTGCCACCTGGCCCCCTATCCCCCACAGGGAGCCCCCAACAAGCCCAAAATATATATATATATATATATATATATATATATATATGGAATAATTTCACATAGCTCCTCTGAGGTTTGTCATAATTACACTTGCTTCTCCTCTAGTTTTGAAAATTACACTTACACCCCCTGTGTTATATTTTCATAACAAAACAAGTCTATTTTGATAATGTAATCCAAAAACACTAACCAAACATCTCAAAATATGCTTAATTGCTTTTAAATTGGTCATTTCTTTCTTATTAATATATTTATTTGTAAAATTTTAATAGATAAAGTAAATTTATTTAGATTAGTCAGATAATTGAGTTTTTGAAGAAGTAATTTTTTATGGAGATTAAAAATTTGATGTAAAAATATAAATACTTTTGACATTTTTATGACTAATTAATTAATTTCTAATATTTATTGATCTTTCTTAAAAGCAATTAAGCATATTTTGAGGTATTTGGTTAGTGTTTTTGGTTTACATTATCAAAATGGACTTGTTTTGTTATGAAAAATATAAACACAAGGGATATAAGTATAATTTTTAAAATCTTAAGAGAGGTAAGTGTAATTATGACAAACTTCAGGGGAGGTACGTGAAATTATCCCTATATATATTAGTGCCACTGTAGTGAGTGCAGAAGTTAATTGTTGTAGGACTACCTATACTGAGTGTAGGCGTGTGCGGGGAAGGAAAGATGAGGACCGCAACAGGAAGGTTTTGCCATGGAGAGGTACTTCCTTTTGTAGCCATGGTTCTAGTGGAGTGTACCAACGTTGGATTGAACACCCTTTACAAAGCAGCCACGTTGAAGGGGTTGAACTATCATGTTTTCATTCTATACTCTTACGGGATTTCTGCTCTTGTTCTCCTCCCTCTTTGCTATATCTTCCACAGGTAACCCGTAAGCCTTCATTTCTTTTTTTTGTTGCAGCTCTTTCTTGATTTATAAGTGAACATGGTTTTCCTTTGCTACTTTTTAACTAAATCAAACTTCAAAACTTTGGCAGGAATAAGCGGCTTCCTCCGTTCACTTTTGGTCTCCTTTGTAAATTTTTCGGCCTCGGATTACTCGGGTATAGACAGAGAAATCAAGCTTTCACATCAGCCATCATGAGAGTTTTATTTATTTGTTGTACATTGGAGCACTTTATCTGTCTGGATCTTATTTTGGAAATCCAATTCCAGGTTCCCAGCTCAATATCTTGGTTATTTGGGAATTAATTACAGTACTCCGACGCTTGCTTCTGCTATGACCAACCTGACACCAGCTACTACCTTTATACTGGCTGTACTTTTCAGGTCCTTCTATTTTTGCAATTCGACACTACTCTTGTTTTCCAATTTTGCAGGAAAATTTTCTTTTTTATTAAAAAAATTGTATGGATGGTTAAGTTACTGTGACTAAATTACATTTCAATTTTTGGATCAGCAATTTTATGCGTTATTGAATCACTTTGCTAACGAGCCAGTAATATGAATTATTATGGTCTTGCTTCTTTTTGTTGAATAATCAGGATGGAAAAACTAGCGTTGAAAAGCTTGAGCAGCCAAGTTAAAATTGTGGGCACTGTCATAACAATGGCAGGTGCATTTGTGGTGGTTCTGTACAAAGGCCCAGTGCTTATAAGTACCCATTCATCTTCAGCTTCATTTTCTGCACCTGCTCTAGTTAATGCGGTCAGGGCTCAATCGGATTGGGTCAAAGGTGGCGTGCTCTTGGCCGCTGAGTATATAGTGGTCTCCATTTGGTATATTTGTCAGGTAAGCTTACCCAATAATTTCTTTACTTCTACAGTCTACCAAGGTCATAAAGTTTTGGAGAGAAAACAACATGAGAAACAGAATACAAAGGATAGGGGAAATTGGAGCCTTGAAAATCCGATCCTCCTGTTCCGTCTCCTGTCTTCCTGAAAAGATCAAAATTGTAGGACTTCTCAATAATCAAGATCTCAAATCAGAGCTACTTTTATAGGCCAAAGTCGTTGCGGATTATCCAGCAGAAATGATCGTGGTATTCTTCTTCAACCTCTCTTGTTTCATCATAGCAGCACCTGTTTGTTTTATAGGGGACCCAAATTTAAGCGACTGGAATGTACTGAAACCTGATGTGCGCTTGTTCTCCGTCCTTTATGCGGTAAAAACCTATTTGCAGACTGCAATTGCTACTACCTCATAATGCCCAAGTTATGAGACTAGCTAGCAACTCTTCTTCTTGAATAAAAGAATATTTAGTGACTAGTGATTAACTTTTACACAAAAAACTTCCTAAAAAATAAGTGAATAATACCTCAATGATTTTTCCTTCCTCAGGGACTACTGGGACCAGGATTTAGTATTGCTGTTCACACTTGGGGCTTACACGTTAAGGGACCGGTATACGTAGCTATGTTCAGACCATTGTCGATTGCCATTGCGGCAGTCTTGGGCTTCATTTTCCTGGGCAACAATCTCTATCTCGGAAGGTACTAAAGATTATTTATGTTACATGTCTGTAACGGCAATGGGTAGGATTGAAATTACAATAATTGTATCACCATTCACCTGCTCTCAGCCAAGATTAATTTTTCACCATAAATTTTGGAATCATGTCCAGTGTGATCGGATCATTGATAATATCTTTCGGGTTCTACTCTGTGATGTGGGGAAAAGCACAGGAGGACAAGGGCGAGAAATTGCCAAGTGCTGGTATAACGGCATCATCCAGCGAAAATGTCCCGCTGTTAAAGAACATGTTATTTCAAGAAATGAAGAACTCAAGAAATGAAGAACGTGCATAAATATCCAATACCCTTTCCTTTTTCCTTCTCTCTCTGTCTCTTTCCTGGGAAGAATATGGTGAATGTATTGATGAGATATAAGATCCATTAAAATAATAAAATATATTTTCTTTTCGTGTTATAAGAAGCCGCTACTTTTTTTCTTTGTGCGTACCTTTTAGCAAATATTTATTTCTAGTTTGTGAAATAGCTTTCAGAGCTCTTCACCAGTCATTATAATCAAACATCTAATCAAGTGCTACTTTTTTTCTATTTGCCTTTTACTTTCGGGGCCTTGGTTTTACCTTTTCAATGAGAAAGCGCACGAAGATGTAAGGGCACGATAGTAAATTTGGAGAAAATTTATCCAAGATTTTTTTTTTTTTTGGGTATATGTTAGGTAGTTAATCAATGCTTCAAGCAAGAGTGCAGACGCTGTATCGCTTCTTTACACGGAAAGGAGTACCTCATGCAATTGCAGAAGAAATTCTCCTTATTTGTGAATTTATACACAGTAACCACACTTGATAGCATTTTTTAAGTTTTATCTTAAGTATTACTTTGCTCCTATAATATAATTTCAATCATCTGCCTAACCTATAGTGGCAATGTTTATTTTAAAAATTGAAATCACAAATTAAGTATAACGGGAGGGTACTATAGTACTATAGTTTCAAAAACTAAAATAATGCATCTGTAATTAAGTCAAAAAGGGAAATAAGTATAATCAACCGAATTTTGGCCTTTTGTTTTGGACCCATAACAAAGTTTCATCCACTAACGAAAATTTCTTGATCCATGTTGTTTTACACGTGCCCTGTTACACCACTATGCGACAATATTCGAATAATGAGTAAATTCCTGCCACACATGTGAACTTCTTCCTGAACCGAAATCTGTCTGTGGACTGTAGAGGGAAAACTGTAGAGAGATGCGGGAAGCCAGAATTTGTGAGAAAGAAGTCCTTCCCTTTACAGCCATGGTTATGGTTGAGTGTACCAACGTTGGTTTAAACAATCTTTTCAAAGCAGCCACCTTGAAGGGTTTGAACTATCACGTTTTCATGGTATACTCTTATGCAATTGGAGCTCTTGTTCTCCTCCCTTTCTGCTACGTCTTCCACAGGTAATCATTCCTTAATTCCTGACACAGTTAAATCAATATAACATTCTTATATTCGTTGTTGTTAACACAAAGTAAATTTTCCATCTTTTTTCTCCTTTTTTTTTTTTGGCAGAAAAGAGCAGCTTCCTCGCTTCACCTTTGGTCTCCTTGCTAGAATTTTCTTTCTTTCGATTATTGGGTAAAGAGTAGCACTACACAGAAGAATATATCAAGTTTTAGTTCAGCCATAATAATTAATTTCTTATCTACATTTGTTTTCTGGGCATCCATGCTCAGGTATACAGCTCAATATCTTGGGTACAAGGGAATAGATTATACTACTCCGACTCTTGCTGCGGCAATGAGCAATATAACGATTGCTTCTACTTTCGTCTTTGCACTTCTCTTCAGGTTCACTTCACTACGCTGCTTCTTTTTATAATGCATATCCCTTCGTTATTTTATTTCTTCTTCTCTAAAGTTATTTGGCAAGTTACAACATTAGCAGTTTAGGGATCAACTTCCCTATTTAAATATTAGTTTTAGTATTGTTTGCATGTAACATATGAAAGAGGCCCGTTAGGCCAAAAAGTGCGAGCTGTAATTTATCAACTAGGATAATTAACAAATGATAATTCCTTTAGCATTTCTTAGATTGGATGTACACGATTTCTGGGAAATATGTTTTTAGCATTCTTACCTGCCAAATGACGAATTTTCGTTTGTCTGGTGGATGTCACTAATGAATTAATTAAGCATAAGTTGTTCTTTAAGAAACCAAAAGGTAACAATTAAACATCTATATATCCTAATTTTGATAGTTTAAAGTAAACACTAACAAGAGCTCTTTCTTGCTTTTTATTTTAAAATTTCTGGGTTTACCACTACTATTTAATTCATATTGAAGTAGATTGCGATTTAGTATTATAGAACTACTATGGAAACAAAAGTTGAGAAATAAGGACTGACCATCCAGATGTGTGTTTTTCTTGTTGCACCTATACACCGTTCGTTTCAGGATGGAAAAGCTAGCTCTGAAAAGGTTAAGCAGCATGCTTAAGATTACCGGCGCTATATTATCTATTGCAGGTGCCTTGATTGTAGTTTTCTACAAAGGCCAAGTGGTCATAAGCATGCACCCTTCTTCTTCTCCACTTTTTGCACCTGCCATCTCTGCACAAGCGAACTGGGCCGCAGGTGGTGCGCTCCTTGCTGTTGATTACGTATTGATCTCTCTTTGGTACATTTATCAGGTACCATGTTTCTTTGCCATTAAGTTAGCAAGCAGAATAATATCAGTGGGTGCGGACAAAATTACTTTAATAATCAGACAAGAAGTGCACATGCAAAAATTTGACCCGTATTAGTTGCTTGAATATTAGTAATAGATTCCCAAATCTTGTTAAATAAATTTTTATTACATATCACGTTAAAAACAACAGAATGAGTTCACATAATATGTTGATACTCCAAAGGGGCAAAATGTAACAAAAATAAATATTAATTCCACTGTTTTCACGTTCCATGTGGAATAACAAGCTGCAAGGGTTGGTTTTTCTATTAAGGAGAAGGGAGAAAAAAAGGAATAAACTAATACTGAAAATCAAGAAACCAAGATCTCAATCAGAGACCTATCTAACAGGCCAATATCGTGAAGGATTATCCGGCAGAGATTGTCATAGTATTCTTCTGCAGCCTATTCGCTTGCATTATGGCTACTCCTGTCTGTTTGATTGCTGTGCCAAACTTAAGTGCATTGAACGTGCTACCTGGTGTGCAATTGGTTTCGATAATTTATTCGGTAAGT
Source organism: Mitragyna speciosa (assembly GCA_024721245.1). NCBI lineage: Eukaryota > Viridiplantae > Streptophyta > Magnoliopsida > Gentianales > Rubiaceae > Mitragyna > Mitragyna speciosa. The sequence goes on along the minus strand of CM045562.1, from coordinate 25,383,849 downwards.
AAGAGTCTAATAAACAAGAATCAAAATTACCTTAACTATAATAGTTGCAGTAGAAAAACTCTATAACTTATGCATTCATCTACAGGGAATGGTAGGAGCAGCCATTGGTACAGTTGTTCTTACGTGGGGGGTACACGTCAAGGGCCCGGTTTATGTAGCTCTGTTTAGGCCATTATCGATTGCGATTGCAGCCTTTATGGGTGTTGTTTTTCTTGGTGACAATCTCTATCTCGGAAGGTACGCATTTTATACCATTAACTCCAATTGATCTGGTTATTATTTACGAGCATTTTTTTTTGAGGTAGTATTTTTCACTAGCATTCTCCACTTTGCAGTGTAATTGGAGCCTTGATCATATCCTCGGGTTTGTACTTTGTGGTATGGGGGAAAGCTCAAGAGGGTACAACAGAGGAATCACATGTTTCTACTACAATGCAATCATCCAGCAAAAATGCTCCGCTTTTAAGAGGATATGTTAATTCAAGAAATAACGAAGAAAGCGTGTAGGCAATGTGCATGAACAATTGATAAAAATATTATTGAACTATTGTATTCTCATTGTTCAACTCTTTCTTCTTCCCCCCCCCCCCCCCCCCAAAATCCCATTCGTAGCATGACTTTTAGGTGATAGTTATTAATAATGCAATTACTACTAATTAGTACTTGCTTGGAAATTTTTTATATGAATTCGATCTATATCTCTATTTGTCGATGTTGTGATTTAAAAGATAATTACATACACATAATAATGCATCACTATACTTTCTGACCTTAATATACATTATGATGCTTGTATGGTTTTTTTTAGACCACAAAATCGTCAATGAGTCGTGTGAGAATTTCAGCACTTGCATGACTATTTTTCCTAGTTTGGCTTGCAATTTTCGTACCACCGCAGCCCTAGATATTTCCTCGCGTGAAGATATTTTGAAGTCAACACAAAACAATTTAGATATTTTACAATCTCTTCCGTCGGTTTTGGTATGTGGTGCATTATTAAGTCCACTTGCTTCCCACAAATGGGAACTGTTGTCCCAGAACACGTCACGGCATGCTTGGCGAGATGGAAAAGTATACAATACACCACGTGCATTGTCACGTGGTGTACTAGAACCAATAATTTATCGCTCATGTGGCAATGGTGGGTCATACCTTGTATTATTTGGCGATGTGTGATTGGTTCTAGTGCACCACGTGGCACGCCACGTGGCGCGCGTGGTGCACGCAATACTCACTCTGGCGAGATCTCATATGATTGTGCCCAAGCTAGATTACTAGTACCCGTAAATGAGATGAGAGATTAAGACATGTGAAAATTTCGACTTTCTATGTCTGGATAAATGTCGTTCTTTTCTTTCTGATGAATTATTTACTTGTATTTATTCGTTGAATTTGGAATCCGCATACTGAAAGAATTGACAATTTCTTAAATGTAGAGCCAATTACATCACAAAAGGGCGATGAAGGGACTTGGCTAATGGTTACAGCGGATGAACAAGTTTAATCCCAATTAGAAACTTGCATGTGTACCCTAACTACGTGATTCTAACACGTAGTTAAATTTATTTATCTCATCCGTGAACTAAACATTTTATAATGCCATGATTTATATGGATAATTTACTAATAAATCATTTTGAGTAAATTTACCATTTGAGAGATAGATATAAATGGATGAATTAATATATTTTAATTATTTATATATAATTTATACAAACACAAGTTTGGTAATTTTCTTTTCATCTTTTACCACAACACGTGCAGTTATTACAGACTATTATACCCAACCAATGCATACATGTACATAAAGTTGAATATAATTAAATTTAATCGGATTAGATAGATAATCTATTTAAATTCAATGGTTCATATAAATAAACTATACAGCCAATAGTATTTTGATTATTATCCAAAATCAATCAAATTGAAAAATATTTGGATTGATCAACCATTTTAAACTAAAATTGCCACCCCATCTCACTGTGATGCTGACCGTTTGACATTATCTCCATCACGCTTATAAAACAAAGTATATTAAATAATCAATCACAGCAGTGGGACATATAATTGAGTTTATGGGCCCAGCTCCCATGGAAAAGTTCATTTGCTGTGAATGTGGACTAGACATGTTGGGAGTGAGTATTGCGTGCACCACGTGCGCCACGTGACGTGTCGCGTAGTGCACTAAAACTAATCACATATCGCCAAATAATATAAGGTGCGACCCATTATTGCTACATGACCATAAATTATTGGTTCTAGTACACCACGTGACAATGCACGTGGTGTATTGTATACTTTTCCACATGTTGGTACACAACATGATAATGGGTGCAATGGTCACTCCATTTTGGCATTTCGCACAATAACTTATTCTTTTTTTCCTTCTATTTTATAATTTATAATGCTTTGACCTTTTCTTTTGAGATTCAAGATAATAAACAAGACAACCTAAAATAATTGTTACGATTGCTTATAGGTCCCTTGAAGAGTGAAATTTATTTGTAATATTTAAGATATGCTCTCAATAGCTTTTTTTAAACATATTTTTAATTTTTTATTTTAAAAAATATATTTTGTGATATTCTTAATTATGTTTTAATCTTACTTTTACATATTTTTAATTAAAATCAAATGCAATTGATTTTTAATTTTCCTAAATTCATTTTTAACATAAGTCTGAATTTGTTGAGGTCAAGCCCTAAAAATATTATCTCTAATTTGTCAAGCTTTTGGAGATTCAAGTTTGTAATTCCCGGTAAATTGTATGAGTCTTGAGTTTATACAAAACTTTATCGTAGGTTTGTATAATTTGGTAAAACTTCGAAATAAATCATGATCAATTGACAAACATGGATTTATGGGGAGAGAAACGCGAGCACAAGGCAGCCAATGAGAAGGACAAAACTTATACAGTCATACTGTTCTATTATCTTACTATTATATTATTAGGCACACTCTGGATAAGGTATGAGATAAGACCGCGGTGTAGAAGTGATAAGCCTGCATCACACGAAATCAAAAGTTGCAACTAAATCAAAACCTCACTCATCAACTTTCGGTTTTCTAACATTATTCTTTTTGTCGTTTTCCAAATTAATAATGTTATTTTCCACATGATTTTTTTTTTTTTGCTAAATTACAATACGAAGCAAAATATGACTGCAAATAAAATTTTCATGTTTTGAGGGAGATTCCTTCAATAAGGACTCCAACTTATTACGGAGGCATAAAACTACAATAGAATAAGGGGTCTCCAAGTCAAATATATTTGCTTAGTCGAGGCACATTGATATTTGTAGAAAGTTCTTTTTTTTAGCAAAGAAAAATTTGTCAAATTGGTCTCTTACGTTATCACAAAATTTTTTTTTGTCTTTGACATTTAAAATCAGCCAAATCAGTCCTTAACATGTCAAAAGTGTATTTCGATTAGGTCTTAGTGATTATTTTTGTCCGGCAACATAGGAACCAATTTGGCAAAATTTCCTCTAGAAACTGAACAAAAATTATCACTGGGACCAATCGAAATACACTCTTGATATGTTAGGGACTGATTTGATTGATTTTAAATGTTAGGGACCAAAAAATTTTTTTATGATAACGTAAAGGACCAATTTGGCAAACATCCTTTACCAAATGACAAGAATTGATTAGGCATTTTTTGTTGATTATCAAAATTTGGCTCCTATTTTGAAACAATATAAATGAAAAATATGACATTAATAATTGAACGGATGGGGTGATTAAGTTTACATCAATAGTAGATTACATGATTAACGAATTCAAACACAGTTTGACATACTAAATATGACTTGTGACAGTTGTTAGCAGTTTTTTGTTCAAAGGCGACATTAACGCTTTTTTTTTTTTTTTTTTGGGAGGGGGGGGGGGGGGGGGGGGGGGGGGGGGTTCTTTTCAAAAAATTACCATGACATATTTAGCACTCAATACACATTGGGCGACATACTACTACATATTGTCTCTGAGGATCTGTTTTTCTCATAGTTTTTTTTTTTTAATCTTAAAAAGCATTTTGCTTGTCTTTTGTTGTCAATATATGAGCATGTAAAAATAAAAGGTAGCATCCCTTTGTTTCAAAAAAAAAAAAAAAAAGAAACAACAAGAAAAACAATTAATGAATTATTTCATTGATGGCAATAACTTAAACAAATATTAAAAAGGCAAGAACTAGCAGAAAAAAGAAACGGAGTATCCACCTAATATTCGTCCAATCAATTTTTTAATTGGGTCAAGGACAGGTAAAGCCCCCACCAATCGGCGCAAACTATTGGTTGCTCAAGCAACTAAAGCCAGAAAACGGAAGAATAAAAGGCAGAAACCGAGCGCAAAACCGGGCGGAGAAAACACAGCATCCACCAAGTCCAGAGCCTCAAGCGCACGCGCACTGATACACACAGAGAGAGATGGCCGGAGGAAGAGGAAGGCACTGTTACAGAGAGGTGGTGCCGTTTGCAGCGATGGTATTAGTGGAGTGCGCCAACGTGGGTAATAGCACTCTGTTTAAAGCTGCCTCAGATAAAGGAATGAGTTATGTTGTCTTCGTGGTCTACTCTTTCGGTATATCTGCTCTTGCTCTTATACCTCTCGCCTTCCTTTTCAATAGGTTTGTCCCCCTGTCCTCTTTTCCACCTCCACCACCTTTCTTCCTTAAATTACTATGTCAATATAATTACCTGATTTTAGTGAAGCTTTGTCTTAGTACTTTTTGAACATAACATAATACAACTATTTGCAGGAAAGCACAACTTCCTCCATTCAGTTTTGCTCTTCTTGGTAGGATTTTCCTCCTCGCAATACTTGGGTACGCGGTCAACCCACCTAATTAATTTGCTTATTTTTATCACTAATTTTTTCTAATCTATGCTTATTGGTGAAGTTTTACTATTATTTGCGTATTTAGTACTAGTAGTAGGAATTTATTAATTCTTTAACGCTACATTTCTATGTATTCTTAAATTTTATTATTTTTTAAAATTGTTTTGGTTAAGCAGATTTACTGCTCAAATGCTTGGTTACAAAGGCCTTCAGTACGGTTCACCTACACTGTCTTCCGCCATTAGCAATCTCACTCCGGCTTTTACCTTCGCACTTGCCATCATTTTCAGGTAATTGTGAAAATGATTTACCTAACCCAACCCAACTTGGTCTGACCCACCAATAGCTGAACATGATGAAATATGTAGTATCACGTTAGCTAGGAGGAGGAAAGTTCAGTGGAAACGCAGGTGTGGAATGGGGATCGAATAAGGCCGGCTATAATTTATTATATGGCTTAGTATGGCTTATTATTCTCCACAGTTTCAGAATAAATGCTTTTGTCCGTTTTAGACAAGCTTATGTTCCAATGTCATGTGTATAATAAGAGAGAGGACAAGGACAAATCTCAATAACAGAGGATACGAAATCAATACTACCACTGGTTTTGCCTTGTAAAAAAAAAAAAGAAATAATAATATTTTCTAAAGATATTTTTTGCTGGTGGGTATCAAATCGTCACACCTAAAGATGTAGAGCATTCAATTTGTCTAAAGATATTTTCCTATCCATGTTAGGAGTCTTATGACCAAGACGAATCAATCGCGCAGTTTTTATTTTTTATTAGACATAGCTGGCCCAGCCTTCCCAACTCTCTTGATTGATATTAAAACAATGAGAGTTTTTAATGGAGAGAAGCTACCACTTTTGGCCAAAAAAAAGAGGTCATAGTTGCTGACCGTTTACTGTATGATAAAATTGATCAGGCAAGTGTTAACTGTGAGCTCTGATGACCAGAATTGAATTTGGGGAGATAAAAATATTTTTATTTTTTAGGGCTAGGAATTTTAAAAAAAAAATCCACGTTCTAGTTGGAAAGAAAGAGAATGTGTGAGGAATGTAAATTAAGTGAAAGGAAAAGTTCTGAAGTACAGAAAAGGAATGAAAACGAGGCAGGGTAAATTTGATGTTTTTCGTGGCAATCTTTGACAACTTTACTCTCGAGTCTGAGAGTCTTGTATTGATGTTTCATCGGCTTTACTTTTCTCCTTTCAGTTCTAACTACGGGCAATTTGTCATTGTAACAAAGTTTTTCTTTCTTAATTCAATTAATTCGTTTATATCTTATGCCCAAATTCAGAATGGAAAAACTGGTGTTAAGAAGCCTTCCCAGTCAGGCCAAGATCATAGGCACTATAGTATCCATATCAGGTGCACTCGTAGTGGTTCTGTATGAAGGTCCAGCAGTAATAAAAAATTCCACACAGTCCCTTTCTCTGAACCAGCCTCTGGGATCATCGCAATCAAACTGGGCTCTTGGTGGTCTTCTTCTTACCTTAGATTATATTGTACTATCCATTTGGTACATTGTCCAGGTCAGATAACGATTTTCATCTTTCGTCGTCCTATCATTGTTTCCATGCTTCTTCCGCTACAGTGTGGATAATTTTCTAATTGGCTGTTATATTGAAGTTATGAAGTATGAGTCCTTATAATTTACAGGCTCAAACGGTCAGGATATATCCAGCGGAATTTCTAGTTGTACTTATATACAGCACATGCGTGACACTGATATCTGCTCCGGTGTGTTTCTTTCTGGAGCCGGACTTAAAAGCTTGGAGGATATCAACGGAAATAATGCTTGTCGCTCTTTTATATGCTGTAAGAATATTACCTACCAAATGCAGATCATTTAAGTTAGAGGTTTATTAGGAGTATTTGATTTTTTGTGGGGCTTGTTATGCCTAATTTTACTCCTTGCTCTCTTGCAGGCCGTCGTCGGTTCAGCATTTGGCACCGTTGTTCACACCTGGGGTCTGAAAGTGAAAGGGCCAGTCTATGTAGCATTATTTCGACCGTTATCAATTGCCATTGCTGCAATTCTGGGTGTCCTTTTCCTCGGTGATACGCTTTATCTTGGAAGGTATGAAAAAACGTCACAAATCTCCCTTCTCCCTTTCCTCAATTTCTTGGTTAATCAACTGTTGGAAATATTTGCTGTTGTTCATACCAGTTCTGTTCACATTTTTCCTGGAATTTTGATTTGTCTTCTTCATATTCTAATTTGCAGCGTAATTGGAGCTATACTGATCTCAATTGGATTTTATGTCGTGTTGTGGGGAAAAGCGCAAGAGGAATTCAGTGAGGACTGGGGAGTTAGTAGCATCGAATCACCTGCCCCTGAAAATGTCCCTCTATTGCGATGAAAATGATTAAACAAAACACTGGAGATTATAGCAGGGAAAGCTATTTTGAATTAGTATTTCGTTAGCCCGAGAGTTCAAACTAGGCAATTGGGTTGGATGACGGTGGTTTTTAGAATTCATCCTCTCAAGTCTCAAGGGCTAGCAACAGATTATCTTTATTCCATTGGGTTGCAATATCCATTGTAAAATATTCACCAATCGATCCCCCAATTCTGTTTTGATATATGGGGTGTCATTCAAATGTGGTAATAATTTGCTCGATTGTTTCAATATATGTTTGGAACAGAGTGGTTGACTGACGATCCTTCATTGTAAAAATCAAGCACACTGTTCACTTTGCAAAGATGTTTTGGGAGCTGCTTCATGTTTTTTGCATGGGATTTTTTAGGTGTTCGTGTGCGAATCACTTGGATAACAAATCCCACCTTGTGTGTACAATTAGTCCGTCTGAATAGTGTGTTCTAACTGCCTTGCCCCCATCCTGATGGCGAAAAAATGAAAAAAAAAGAAACAAAAACACTTGCTACTAGAAATTTCAAATCGAACTAAATTACCAAATAAGTGTTAGTAAAAAGAATAATTTATAGTAAGTACTGGACTACAGGAAGAAGAAAGGATGATAAACGACCGTATAGTTTGCTCAAGGTACACCATGATTATATTGTTTATTTGGTAAAAATGAATACTTGTCTAACTTTGTTCCAGTATCATATCAAATTATATCATTATCTCAAATATTGAGTTTGGTTTTGACAGCTCATTACGGATCTAACAAAATATACAATTGTTATATGGTCCCTTAAGTTTTCGATACTTTTCAATTCGTAATCTATATTTCAGTTTTGAATATTGTACTTTGTGTATTTTAAAAAGTACTGGCTGAGGATATCAAAGGACAAATTTGTTAAAGTATTGTTAGGAAAAATAAAAAAAATTGGCAACTGTGTGAGTCAAAGAAAGGTTTTTGAAATTTAGAGGCGCTACATTTGGGAAACGTGACGCTTAATTTTTTTTTTTTTAATTATTCATGTGTTGCGATTCCCAAACGGGGGGCATGAACAGTAGCGTTGCGCTTGGGAAACACGGTGCTACTGTTCATGCACTATTCATTGTTCTTTTTTTTTTTTTTTTTTTTTTGCAGAAAATGTTAGTGTTTAAGGTTTTTTGGATTATTGTTTGGGTAGATTTATAGGATTTAAGTAAAAGTAATTGAGATAGTCTAATGTTTGAATTGAAGAATTTTAGATTTAGAAATAATAAAGCTATAGATACCAAATTTTGATATACCACTAAATTTTCTAATATCTTGTAGGTCTTTTTTATTTTTCAAATGCGAAATCTAGTTTTTAGAGAAAGTGTGCAAAAGTCTTCTGGCAAAATTGTAATTTCAGCACGTAAACACTTTTTTTGTCAATTTTTTATTTTTAAATTCATATTTTATACTGTTGTACAAATTTCTAAATTTTAGAATTTTTCTAGATAAATCACTATTTTTCTGTGTATTACGTCAGTTCAAGGATAAAATAGTCATTTCAATTTTTGAATGCCTTTTTTTGGCTATTTTTGAATCCCAAACTCATATTTCATACTTTTAAGTATATTCTAAATTTGTGATAATTTTTTGGGTTCAAAAACTATTTTTTCTATGATGCATACGTACCTGAGGCAAAATCGTTACTTTTTTTAATTTGAAAAATTATCACAAATTTAAAATATACTTAAAATTATGAAATATGAATTTAAGATTTCAAAATAGCTGAAAAAGACATTCACAAATTGAAAATGACTATTTTGCCCTTGAATTGACGTAGTACACAGAAAAATAGTGGTTCATCCAAAAAAATTACAAATTTTGTACAAGGGTATAAAATATGAATTTAAAAATAAAAAATTGGCCAAAAAAGGTATTTACGTGCTAAAATTACAATTTTGCTAGAAGACTTTTGCACACTTTCTCTAAAAATCAGATTTCGCATTCGAAAAATAAAAAATGACCCACAATATATTAGAAAATTTAGTGGTATATCAAAATTTGGTGTTTATAACTTTATTATTTCTAAATCTAAAATTCTTCAATTTAAACATTGAGCTACTTCAATTACTTTTACTTAAATCCTATAAATCTACCTAAACAATAATCCAAAAAAACCTTAAACACTAACCTCTTCTGCAAAAAAAAATATAAATAAATAAATAAAAAGTTTACAGTGAATAGTGCGTAAACAGTAGCGCCGTGTTTCCCAAACACGGCGCTACTGTTCATGCGCCACGTTTCAGAATTACGACGCATGAATAATTAAAAAAAAATTTAGTGTCGTACTTCCCAAACGCGGTGCCTCTAGATTTCAAAAACCTTTCTCTGGCACCCACAATTGCCGATTTTTTTTTTCCTAACAATATTTTAACAAATTTGCCATATCAAAGAGTAGATTAGAAGTGAAGGTTTAATGAATATACGAGATACTGAACGTATATTAATAGAAGACGAATGACTAAACTTATAACTATCATAATATAAGTTACCAAATATATATATTTATATATATATAAAACGAGGAACTAATTGAGACAAATAATGTCAAAACATAACAGATTAGAAACTTAACTCCCACCCAGAAAAAAAAAAAAAAAAACCCACCGAAAAGAATCAGATGCCGAGAAACAATAATATGTCCGACCACAATTAAAAGGTTGTCCCACACAACTGATGCCGACATCAAACAATATGAGTATCAATATAGCTATTTCGCTACCCAACTAATTTAATCTCGAGAATCATCCGTTTAGATTGCATTTCCAGAATATTACTAAAAGAATTATGCTATTAACACTTTTTGTAGTGCAATATATGTAAAAACAGAAGTTAGTAAATAAAAACATAGAAAATAATTTAAAAGAATGTGTTTAAAGAATATTTTAAATAAATATAAGAAAAATTTTTCAATCAAAGCAAGTCATTTTCGACTTATACTTTTCCGCACTCACCGTATCAACAGTTAGGAATATTATGCTATTGTTATCTTTCCAAAAACGTACGAACGATGTGCATCATCAAATCCTGATTCGATTATTGTATTGGTATTTGGAAATCTAGAATAAGAGAAGGCAGGCAAGGTGCATTGAACATGATGCCTGTCCTCTCCAATCTTTGTTTCCAAAATTCCAAGAGCCAAGGGTGGAGCCCGGTTAAGTGCCAAAATTTCCATTATCTTTCAACAAGCTTACCAAACAAAGCACGAAAAGTATAAGTTTGAACGTTTCCCCACTCATTGATTGTTCATGGTTAGAATTAACCTAAAAACATGTACAATTATGATCAACTGTTAGTTCATAATTTTTTTTTTTGGGTAAAGTGAATAAAATTGTTTGGTATACTGAAATGACTTTCAAGTAAATTTTAAAATTTTTATTTATGATATACATATTTTTTAGATTTCTTATTTTGTATATTTGAAAAAAATTTAAAAAGATTTTCTTCAATTTTAAATATAGTCATGCTCTAATTTGAGTTTTATGGAAATGATAATCTTAAAAAAAAGTCATTTTTATTATATTAACAGAGAGTATTATATATCTTTGATTTTCAATACAATTTTTTATAAAATTATTGAATGTAAAAAAAATTATTAAAAAGAATTTTTGTAAAAAAATTTATAAAGTACTAATAAAAATATTCAAAATCAAAAGACGAGAGAGAGAGAGAGAGAGAGAGAGTATTGAGAGTGGGTAACTCAAAAGATATATATTTTTTAATGGGTGTGTTTTTGCCCTTAATAATAAGGGTTAATGGGTTTGATAGACTAGTATTTTGGGGGGAATCATTAACACCCCAATTAATCACTATCATTCCCATTGAATGATAGTGATAGTTGTTTAACAAACATCAACAATGGGTATCATTACTTGTGATACCCATTCCCCTCCTTGATTCCCCTAAACCAAACACCCCCTTAATTAATAGTGTTCAGGTTTTGTACTATATATTTATATGCTTATAAAACTTGTAAGTTAGTTTTTGCAACGTGTATTGTTTTTTATAAGGTGATTGCACCAGCCCATATCTTAATTTAATCAATGGGGCTGCCAGCTTTTATTTATTTATTTTTTAAGAACAAGGGATTGCTGGGTGGATGCTAGTGGTAGTTCCTCTTTTTTTTCCTGGATAATAATTAGATGCTAGTAGTATTAGCCATTCAAAAGCCGTCCGTAATACTGAAACTACAACTAGTGGAATATGCACCGGCATGATTAATTATTGACTGCGTCCCAAAAGTAAATTATCACGAGTAAATGACCAATTTAGTGGTGCGCCAATCTCGACGAGTCTGTAACAACAACAACAACGATACCCCCAACAATTCCAGTCCTCCCAAAAAAAAAAAAAAAATCACCAAACTCCATTTTTATGTGCGTGAAGAAAACTGTGCGTAAAATTAAGTTTCACTTAAGGGAGATTAAGAAAATTTGCTTAACAAAAGCTAGGTAAATTGTAGGCATAAGAAATAAAGAGCTCCCTGAATAGACATTAAGTAAGTAGTCAAAGTACTAGTTTCAAACTGTAGCTGTAATTGCAACATTACCGTATGTTGTAATTTGTTTTAATATTTAGAGAGGGATTGCGATTACTCCCCTATCGCTCGGTTGCAAATAAGACCACTTTCATTTGTAAATCACAATTTAGACTATAAAAAGATGGCTCTGGGTTTCCTCCTTGGGACCCACCCGTTTTGGTATTGGTTGGGAAGAGAAGAGAAAGCATAAGCCAATGTCTGGAAGGAAAGAAATAGAAGGAAAATAAAGGAAGAGAGATGATTTTTAGGGAAAATATTATAAATCACTCTATTTTGTTTGGGAATAAAAATAAGAAAAGAAAAGAAAGGAAATGGACGAAAAAGTTCTTTTTTTTTTTTCTTTCAAAAACTTTCTTTCTAAATTTTACCTTTTCTTTTTTTTTTCTCTTTCATCTTCTTTCCTTTTTCATCTCAATTCCCAAACAAAACCTAAAAAAAAAAAAGAGAAGAAAGAAGAGAGATGATGTGGTTAATTGTGGATCAAAGGATTCACGAGTGGAGCCGTAGACCTTATTCAACTAAGTTTCTCTCTCCGTCTAAGGTAGGTAGCCAATTACCGTTTTATTTACATGTCATTCGTTTAAAATATATTTTTTTAAACAATTTCTTATATTTTGATTTAAAATTTTTATCTTGCATATGTAAAAAAAAAATTACACTATTATTATTTTAATACACACAATCATACACACGTAATCTAAACGAACCTGCTATTTCTCTAGCAGCCTCAAGCGCATAAAAAAATATCCTGTTGAATCATTAATAGACCCCAACAAACTTTCGACAATAATAAAATACAACGACCCAGTCAATCAAATGAAAGCCTCCGGTGGGGACCATCTATTATAATAGTACATCACTGTATTATTTTGGCTCTCACACATTATTACGGACTACTACCCTGTGTAAATTATATAAGATGATGGTAGTTTAAGGGCATATAGAGTCCGACGGAGTTCAAAAAGAACACAACCCAGAGATGGGGAAGAGAAATTTTTGTTATGGAGAAGTGCTACCTTTTATTGTCATGGCATTTCTGCAGTGTGCTCAAGTAGGCTTGAGCACTCTGTTCAAAGCGGCCGCCAGTGACGGAATGAGCTATAGGGTGTTTATTGTCTACTCCTATGCTCTGTCCGGTCTCGTTCTCCTTCCTTTTGCCTATCTTTTTGAAAGGTTTGCAAATTTTATTGCCACCACTACTTTTTGCTCTGAAATGGCAAGTCCAACACCATAACCGCATGTTTTTAACTTACTACATATGTTTGTTTTATGTAATTATTTGCAGAAAGAAGAAACTTCCACCGTTCAATATCAAGCTATTTGGCAGATTTTTTCTTCTTGGGCTTCTTGGGTAAGGATAAATGCTTATATATTAATTTGTTAGAGAACTCTGTGGGGCTATTAAAAATATAGTAACATTGCTGATATCGCATTTTCTTGGGGCAGATTTTCAGCTCAGATGTTTGGGTTTAAGGGAATTGATTACAGTTCTCCTACCATGGCTTCCGCTATGAGCAACCTCACGCCTGCTTTTACCTTTGCTCTCGCCATACTTTTCAGGTTCTTTGCCTCGCTCTTCATTTCGTTTTTCTGGTTCCAAATATTTTTTTTTTTTTTTTTTTTTGGGTGGCGCTCTGGGAGTGCAAAGTGTGGAGGACCTGATCGAAAAGGCTGTACAACTATAACCAAACAGAGGAAAAAGAAAAAAGAAAAAAAGAAAGGATAAATCCTATGGATTAGATAATTATTAAATAAATAATTAGTGAAACGCTTTGGACTCGTTCTTGAGTATGTTTAAGCAATTAGTTGTACCAAGCAAACTAGGCATGCTGACAAAATAGCTATATTGATTATTATTCTAATTGCTCGGTTACATCGTCTTTTATTGTGGACTGGACATTTTAGCTGCCAAGCCATAGAAGCTGGAAAAAGTTAGTTATGGGATTTATTTCAGAAGAATGTGTATAACTAAAATAGAGAAAATATGAACGTTAATCTCTAGCAATATCTTCTTTGGAAGCAGAAGATTTTGTGTTGTCGGAAGATAGTCTGAAATGCTTTCCAAGCTTCACATGGCAGAATCGTTTTAGCAATTAAAGTAGTTATATTAGGCCAATTGATATTCAATGGTGATGAGGAAAAAATGCCTACTTAAATTGTGGGGAAAATCTAACCTACCCACTTGAGAAGATTATGTCCCGATTCGATGGTATTGATTTGTCAGCCACTGAGTTGTCACCATGTTCCATGTTGGGCTTTGAAGATATCACAATTCACAAATTACAAGCCTGAAAATAGTTCTGAAGCAAACTAGTTGTTTGTTGTAGTGTTGTGCTTCAATGTACAAACAAGTTGCGTGCAGATTGCTAGATTGCAGTATGGGAAACCTCCTCTTCTGCGTAGTTGTATTAAGATTTTAAAATACTTTAGTAACAGATTTTTTTATTTAAAATTTTTGATTGGATGTGTTACTGATAGAGCAATAGTTTCAGTCGCTGCCTTGGTGCGGCTACCAAAGTTGCAAAGGACTATTACGCTTACAGATCAATTAAATAATGTCAAAGCAGTTGCATTATTGATGATAACGAAGGAAAAAGAAAGAAAATGGTATTATTGCTCCAGTGTGGATCTGATTTTTCATGACTAACTGAAAGTGTCTAAAACAATTAAAAAAATGCTGGGGCTAAATCTATATTAACATGATGCAAGGATCTGTTTATATTTGAAATATCTGTTTTCAAAACCCAATATATAAAAAACAAAAAAAAAGTCAGAAAATAGTAAACTGGAAATACGTTAAGAAAAAAGAATTTTGCACTTACTATTCAGAACCGTGAAGAGTACAAATTCTGTTTTGTTTAACTGGATGTGCAAGTTGCAATGCAACATTTTAATTATGCTAAAAATATTTAGTCTTTTCCTTTTTTCTTTGCTAGGATGGAGAAGGTAGAAATAAGAAGTTTAAGCAGCCAGGCCAAAATTCTAGGCACTCTAATCTCAATAGCAGGAGCATTGGTGGTAGTATTATACGAGGGTCCAACAGTGATAAGGTCTTACAGGCTGTCTGTTTTATCATATCAACCTCTCCATTCTTCACATTCCAATTGGATTATCGGCGGTCTACTACTAATAGCAGACTACCTTGTGCTCTCGCTTTGGTACATTGTTCAGGTATAATAAGTACTAATCAAGATCCTTTCTTAATCATATATACCTTTTGCTTCACACCTGCACGCCCAAGAATTAAGAAATTTCAATAATGTATAAAGTTGTTCAAACTCTGCAGGCTCAAACTGTCCAGATATTTCCTGCAGAGCTTCTTTTAGTATCTCTGTACAACTTATGCGTGGCCATAATAGCTACACCAGTTACTTTGATCTCAGAAGCAAAATGGAGTGCATGGGAAATAAGCACTAAGATGATGCTATATGCCATTTTATATGCTGTAAGAACCGATTGAGATTAGTTGTGATTAAGCTATTTTTGTCACCAGAGAAGAGAACTTTATCCAACTATCCATTGCGATTGTTGACTTTAATTTACCTTTTCGTGGGTAGGGACTATTTGGAACCTCATTTGCTACTGTTCTCCTTACGTGGGGCATGCATTTGAAGGGACCTGTCTATGCTGCATTATTTACACCACTGGCAATTGTCGTTGCAGCCATTACAGGTGTCATTTTCCTTGGGGATTCTCTCTATCTCGGGAGGTATGATGATTTCTCGATTCATTTATTTATTTATCTATTTTCGGTTGGGGGTATTGAGAGTATGCCCCCACTAATGTTCCAACCCTTGCTAGAGCGGGTCCCACCGTTGCCAAAAAGTCACCCCGGGGACTCGAACTCCCGGTCTTGGCTTCGTAACTAGTCCACCAAGACCATCCGAGCCGCCCAAGGGGGACAATTCATATATTGAGACAGTATTGTTTTAGCTCATGGTCCTCTTAATTGAATGATCCTATCACTTCTGCTATCTGAGTACTTAAAAACGCCTAATTTGCAGTGTAATTGGAGCAGTTACAATATCTGTTGGGTTTTATCTTTGTATGTGGGGAAAGGCAAAAGAAGAGCCGATTGAAGATTTCAGCAATAGAAGCTTGGAATCAGGATTTGCAGAACCTCTATTGCAGTGAAACACAAGGAATTCGAAGTAAAAAAAACATGCTTGTGCCTGCCTTTTACTGTGGTACACATGGAGACAATTTTTTTTATTTGATATTAAATCCCCCCATTCTTTGGGGGTTAAGCGTCATTTTGTTAGAAACAAAGAAAAAAACTCTATGCATTCTTGTAAATTATTAATGCATCTGTCCATTGTGGATGACCAGCAAATGGAGAATTTTACAGTTGAATACTTTGCAATCTTCCTTATTCTAGTCAGGCAGGCTTAATCAAACACGTTGGATTCTGTCGTCTAGCCCACAAGGCCGCAGTTATTCACCACCATGGTCAGGTAGCTTGACATATTATTTGTCAAACATTCCACTATAAGAGAGTTCTTTGTACAAGTTTAAAGTTTTGAATCATTCTCTGAAACAGCCAAACGGCAGATAGCTTTTGATGCAGGAAAAATTTGTAAAAACAAAAGATATAAAGGAAACCTGAAAAAAGAAAAAGGGAAACCGGAAAGGTAAACATGGGGAGAGACTGGAAATGGAGAGACAACGATGACAAGGACAATAGCCTTTTAAACTGGGAATTCAATCAGGGAAACAGGAAAAAAAAAACTAAAATTCCCTAAAATCGTTGAATTGTGTTTGTTTTCAAAGGGAATGAACTTCCAGCAAGACGTCAATTATCTTTAAATTTTAACTGCAATCGAATTTTTACTATTTTATCAGCATGAGAAAAAAAATACTAATACATAATTTTCTTTCCCTTCTTTTGCTCTCCTTTTACCTCGCCAAATCCAGGATCAAAAAGACGTTTAAGGAATGAAAAGCCGTTAGGTATACTAAAGAACTTCGTGTCGGCCCAAACCAAAGGAGATAACCTTATTCGGCCCATCATCTCATTGAACCACTAGCTGCACAACCAACTCAATCCTTTCCCGTATTCAAGCCCAGTAAATTTAGTTCCCTTTTACTCTTCAGATTTCAGATGGATCCAACCAATCCAACCAAAAAAATCCACCCTGCTTTTTTTTTTTTTTTTTTGAGTAAAATCAACCCCGCTTAATCATTCATTCAGCTCCATTTGTGGCTGCTGATGAACTCATACAGTACCACTGGCACTCTGGAAGTTTAAAAACAATTATACTATCAATACTCACCAAACCAAGATTAGATCTCCCTAAAAAAAAAAAAAATGAAATCAGATCCATGTAAGCATAATTTATTTCATAAATCGATTTGAATGATTGCCTAAAAAGATACAGCATTCGTCCAAGATATAAGCTGAGCACTAGGAAGATGTTTTTAATTGGACAACAGGCCTTACAAAAGGGAAAGTAAAATTACCATGAACTTCATTGAACTATGGCCATAAGATTATTATCGAATCTACTTCTTGACATAAGTAAAGTGCATTAATTACTTCAAGGTTTCGCCATCGTTTTGTCCAAACTTGGAAGAGTTTCTCTAGAAGTTAAAGACAGGTGAAGACAATTCTCAAAAAAAAGACAGGTGAAGACAAGGAGACGAAACGAAAGAGAGAGCATTTTCTTTCTTTTGATAAACTTTTAATAGAGAAGATCATTCAGTAAATCTTTTGCGTGCGGAGCTTGCCTCAAATATTTTAAGCTTTGAGTGATCAGCCATTCCCTACCCTTTCTTCCTTTTTGTTCGGTTGTGGTATAAACCACTAATATATTGCTAATCAAATTAGTCGGTAAGCACTTGGCGAACAACAAATGAAAAAATGGAACGAGCTCAGCTGGGACCATTACTACACCTTGATAAGTGACATGACCCGCCACGATCCGAAAAAGAACAGAAAAAAAGCACCCCGACACAGATGCCAAAATTTATTGCTCAATAAACTCTTAAGCAAACCTCCATTTGTGCATCAAAAAACCCGAAAGACAATTGGTCTCATTCATCAATCGCATCTCTCACTATCAAAGTATTATTTCCTCCGGAATTCCTCACAAAATAATCACGAGAATGGATCTTAGCGGCCTAATTTTTTTGACTATCAAACCCATGGCCCAACTCGATTAAAGCTTATTGGTCGTAAAACTTCTATTATCTCGTCTTGCATCATTATTTTGATTCTTGTTTACCCCATTTTAATTTTCCTTTCTTTGCCTTCTATTTTCCTTTTCTTTTGAAATAGTAATACACACATATGAAAAAAATACCACCACTGATTATGTTCAAGGAAAACGCTAATTATTATATAATTGAGTAATCCTCAAAACTACCCAGTAGTTTGCCTAATGAAAGATGACAAAAGTAGCACTCGGCACAAACAAATGTCCATTATTACTAGTTTTGAAGTTTCCTTTAATTTTGTCAACTTCTGCTTTCTCTTCAATAAACAGCGACATTAAGTATAAATCTCAATTTCGATCGTTTTAATCTGCCACTACATCGTGTCAGGGCGCACTCTACAACTGCGCTTTTACTGTAAGCGAATGCAAAGAGAAGAGAAGATGGCAGCAGAGAGGCAATACTGTTACAAAGACGTGCTACCCTTTGTAGCCATGGTGGCCATGGAGTGCACCAACGTAGGCCTAAACACACTGTTCAAAGCGGCCACCGTCAAAGGGATGAGCTACCATGTCTTTGTCGTTTATTCTTATGCCGTTGCTTCTTTACTCCTCCTTCCTTCAGCTGTCTTCTTTATCAACAGGTCATTCTCTCAAGATTCAAGTCTTACCCCCGTTAATAATTCACTCATATATACTAATACAAGAAGGAGGAAACCTGATCAAATTGATTATCTTTCTTTCTCTGATCAAATTGGATCATTTATGTAGCTTTATTTGACCTTTTTTTTTTTTTTTCTCCTTCCTGACATGTAATTTGACTCAATTGGTCTGATTTCCGGCAGATCAAATTCAAGACTAGAGCTTCCTTCACTGAATTTCTCCATTCTATCCAAGATTTTCCTGCTTGGACTTATTGGGTACTGTTTCTTTCTGTGAGATCCCATTTTCCAATTGGGCACATTAATTTGATTGACAATTTTTGTCTGGATGAATTTATGATAATTTGATTTAATGATTTTTCTTCGATGCATTACGGAATGCTAAACCAATTGAGTGAATATTGTTTGGGAAATTAGGTGCACGTCGCAAATCATGGGATACACAGGAATCAATTATAGTTCTCCGACGCTTGCTTCCGCCATCAGCAACCTTGTTCCAGCTTTCACTTTCATACTTGCCATCATTTTCAGGTTTTATGTCCTCGTCAATTTTTTCCGTTCTTTACTTACTACCCTTCTCGTCCATTGTCTTACTTTTTATTTTTATTTTTGTTTTTAATTTAATGCCGAATAAGACAATGTCTGTGCATTAACCACGTAAAATTAAAAAAAAAATTAAACTAAAGCACCCTCCCCCTCCGCCCCCCCGCCCCGGCGCCACTTTGCCTCCTTTCTCCCTCTGCTCTTCCGTCTCTCCTCATAATTTGACTGAGGGATTCAATATTCTCCAGGATTAGACTTTTGGTCCCCCGTCTAAATCTTTTTGGTGCACCAAGGCTCCCATTTATATTCTTGTGTTCGCTATTTTTATATTCTGCATCACTCCTGAAAAAAATGTACAATCATTTTGATGGAGATAGTTAACTGATTCATTCTTCTATTTAGCCCGTTTGAGAAATTATGGAAACAGGATTTACGATTTTCAATTATTATCACCCAGAGATATTTTAGCCAAAAACAAAAGAAGTTGTCAACATTATGCAAAATGGGAAGATTCTTCATACGCCACTAATGGACCCTATGTCTAAACAAATGCTGCATGAAATGCATCACTGTTCACTTGTGTGTTATTTGCTTATAACATAAGGTAAACCAGATCCATTTAAGAATTTTTATACAAAAGGTTGTCCTTTTTGGCTATCTTCCGATTGTCATGTACTAACGTACTTACACACCCCATGTCTTGAAAAAAATTTTAAATGGATGCGTTTTATAATCTTACCTGTGAACTTTGTAGTCTATAAAATTACATAATTATCTTTATATCACTTTCTTACGTCAGCATGCATCATTATGTTTACGTGGTACTCTATTACTTTATTACGTTAGCATGCATAATTACACTTATATAGTACTCTTTTATACTACAAAGTTCACAAGTAAGTCTGTGGATCTAGTCCACCTTATTATTGGCCTCCATGTACCCCAACCACACTTTAATCTCGCTGTGCGTTCGGCATTAAGCTAACGCAAACTGTAGTATCGTCCATGAAATCCTCCATAAGTGAAACGAACGAAATCGTAGAAACTTCTTCCGGGGAATAAGTCCTAATCGTGTAACGTTGAAATATGGCTGAGGTTACTGCAGGATGGAAAAGTTAGCATTTAGAGGTTCAAGCAGTCAGGCAAAAGTCTTGGGCACCATATTATCCATATCAGGTGCATTTGTTGTCACTCTCTACAAGGGTCCAAAGATAATACTGACGATCCCATCATCCAAGACAATACGCATACCCCTGCTTCTCCATACAGCTCAATCCAACTGGGTGCTTGGTGGATTGTTTCTTTCGGCTGAATATCTTTTGGTCCCAATGTGGTACATCGTTCAGGTATCTTCTTGACGTTTCTAATTCTGTCACGGTACCTTAATCATTATGTGCAACATTTAGTTCTAGTAATATTGTCAATGGTGTACGATCTCAGGCCCAAATTATGAAGGAATACCCGGCTGAGCTAATTGTAGTCTTCTTCTACAACCTATGCGTTAGCATTCTGGCCGCAATCGTGGGCATCTTCGCAGAGCCAAACTTGAGTAGGTGGAAAATTAGGCTGGACATAGCATTAGCCTCTATAATATGCTCAGTAAGTAACTAAAGAAATTTTGAAATTATTTTATCGTCTTTTACCATATATGGTAAAGATATTGGACGACCATTTGATACCTAAATCCATTACCGTGAAATTGACACGTACAGGGAATCTTTGGATCATTCCTGAACAACACTGTTCACACCTGGGCCTTGAAGTTGAAGGGCCCGGTCTACGTTTCGATGTTCAAGCCATTATCAATTGCAATTGCCGTTGCACTGGGAGTCATCCTTCTTGGCGACACACTCTATCTAGGAAGGTCTGCAAACCCGTCTCTAACCCAATCATCTACTAATCCATAAGGCCTGATACTTCGATACATAATGTGGGTTATCAAGTAATCTGATGCTTTCTTTTTGCTCTTGGACAGCATTCTTGGAGCAACAGTAATAGCTCTTGGATTCTATACTGTAATGTGGGGCAAAGCAAAAGAAGATATGGAAGAATGTGACGAAATTAGTATTTTGGAGTCCGCCTCAAACCAAAAGTTACCCCTGTTGCAACATTACAAAAATGAACAAAAGTAAAAGAAATTGACGGAGTTTGCCTGTGTCTAACGAGTGCTGCTCAAGTAGAAAATAGGAAGATCTAAAAGTAACCTGAAGGTAAGCATCTTTCTCATTATAACTACTACTGCTGTTTAAGCATGCATTCGTGCATGGTATGAGCACCTGTATAGAACTCAACAATCTACAAAAATGTACTCCCGTAGATTCATTAATGGGAATGAACCCTGATTCAAGATGGATGAGTTGAATGGCGTGCAACTATCCATCAAGCTTGTTCTTGTAGTATATGATTATCTGATGCATGGAGAAGGGTGGAGCAGCTTTTCTGCACCTTGCAATCTACTTCATGTCTTGAGATCATCAGACATGGGTGAAGATATACCGTGCATTGCAAGAATATCTGCAGTTGCTGCTTTTGCAGTTTTAGTCTGGAGAACCACAATCTGCAAAGCACAAAAAAGCTAATGAGGTCCAACCACAAATGGAAAACACCCACATTTGCCTTGTTCTCCCACCCACTCCAGAATGCACAGCTTCTGAATCTACAGTCTCTTGATTATGGTACCCTGCATATTCCCCTATCTAATCCCTCCAAAAGGAGAAAGAGAAAAAAAGGCATTGACAAATTCACCTATGCCACAGAAAGAGAGAGAGAGAGAGAGAGAGACCTGATCATAATCAAGATCAAACTTCAAGAATTCTTCATCACAGGCTTCCACCATCTTAGCCAAGCTCTTCAGGTTTCTCACAGGTTTGCCATTGAAAGCAATTACCTACAAAAATAGTTGCACATTAGAGTTTAGAAAGTTGCTTCATAGGAGTAATTGTGCCACCGGCTATGATTTACTAAAAAGGTTTTCCCAACCTGTGTATTCACTATTTCCTCATAACCAATGTTAATATCAGCCACAAGTACCTAATACACATTTAGCAAGGCACCAATCCATGAGTCAAGCAAAATCAGTTTTGCAAACATAATTTGTATGAAGGACACAGGAGATAATTTCACCTGAGAAACAAGAACAAGTTGCTCATCAACTGACTGTGCCATTGCATGGAGATGTTTCTCCAACAATTTAACTGGAGCATCGAATTCGTAGTCTTTACCATACTACAAAACAAGTGTAAAAGCAAGTTTTATTAAAGTCCACAGAAAAAACTTCTAAATTAGGATAATTTCGCAAGAAGGGAGACCAAAAACAGACATTGATAGGGGAAGGTCTAAAAGTATATCGGCCCCGCACCTCTGAACGTAAATATGGAACAGAAACTGCTGTGAAGACAAATCCACCAACAATGTAATAAGAAGGTGGTTTATCCTTTATGTGTGCCGGGACAAGTCGTTTGTGAGTTGCCAGTTTTATGTTAAACTCAGATATCGCAGAATTCCTGAGAACTTTGACTGCAGCACTGTCCCCAGTATATTTTTGAGAGACGAGATAACTAAAACCAATGCGCTCTCCATGCCTGAAAGGAACTGATGAAGAAAACATTGTCTGTGAATGTTAGGGATGATTAAATGCAACTGTAAGAGTCAATATGTATGACATAAACTTAACTGCAGTCTATAACAATTAAAAAGGCCCTATGTTGTAGACAAAAGGCAACAGGTCAAGATGAAATGGTTGATGGATTCAAATTACATTTCAACCAAAAGCACACTTTGCGTTATCAGAAGAAGCTTGCAAGAAGGCACGAAAAATACCACAAACAAGATGCAGGAAAGGAATTAAGTTCCAGATAAAGAGCCACACTAACAAACATTGGAGAGACTGCACCAAAAAAAAAAGTAAAAGGACTTGACACCCTCGTATTCATGCAAGCCAAACAAATGCAAAATAAAAACCATTATCTATCTAGCTCAGCAATTGGTTCAAAAGACCCCCTCCCCAGTTCACTTTCACAATTAGAACACCCCTCCTTCCTCCTTAATACTCTCTACAACTCTATTGAGTGAAATCTCATCCAGTCAATCCAATAAAGGTTTCTGAGTTTGCAAACACTGGACAGCAAATCAGTCCAGACACTTGTTAGCATCAACTTTAATCAAAACGAGTCTCTGAACAACACCGTTTACAGGTGAACTCAAAACTTTGCAACTTAACCATACATTATCCACCAGAAGTTCTCAAGAATTTTTATATTGCATTAGCATAAGCTTCTGCCTTTGGAACCGTGCTTGTGTTCCATAATTCCAAACAACCAACCTCAATATGCATTTACATTCGTAGCACGAAAATCATGCTTCCTTACTATTACTAACAGGATATGCATCTTACCCATTAAATTTAAAGCTTGATTACACTATGTAGTTGACTCTTAAATACTTATCCCACCACTTCAAGAAAGGAAACAAGAAAAAGGGCACATCAACTTTAAGTAGTACATTATCGAACTCATAAAGAAAATAGTCCATCTCATAAATGGAATATTTTGTTGTTAATAAAAGAGATACACTATCCAGAGTTTAGATGACAACTGGATTTCTTTCAATCTCCATCAGTCATATGCACAGAAAAATCTGGACTTTATTAATCATGAAGACAGATGATAAATAAGGTTCACCTGTTCCATCATTAGCAATATTCACCCCATCAAAGCTAAGGATAACATCAGACGGTTTCAGAACATGAGATTCTGGAGCTGTGGGCTCAATTCTTCGTATACGAACACCCTTCTGGTTAGATTCCATGCCCACTGATGCACGTAGATCAGGATTTTCCATCTTCTGCCACTCAATTCCAAGCACTGGAAACCCTAAAATGTCGGCAATTTCCATAACAAAACAGGAAAGTAGAATTTAGTCAGTCTCAGGCAAAATAGTTATCAGAATGTAATATACCAGTTTTTTATGACACTAAATTTTGAGACCCAATACCTGTATATGTCCCATTCTTTTCGTAATCTTGAATGAAATGCATAATTACTGGTGTAGGTATTACATAACCGATGTTCTCCACATCCTCATATTTAAGAGACTGAAATGCTATACCCACGCATTTGCCTTTATCATTGAAGGCAGGCCCACCAGAATTTCCAGAATTGATGGCAGCATCTATCTACAACCAAAATTAAACAAGACAAACCATATAACACCTGAACGAATATTGTACGTATACTTAACAGCCCTAGAGTATCAAGAGGCAAAAAGTTCAAGAATAACCTGCAGTCCAAGAAGCTCAGTAGACCCATGAACATAAGAGAGAATTTCAATGCGAGACACAACACCACTTGTCACAGAGATTGTATCGCCCCCGATAGGGTAACCAACAACAGTCACAGCATCTTGCAATGCAGGTAAATCTCCAAATTCAACTGGTTTTACTCCTTCCCAAAACTCGTCATCACTCACAGTCAGCATAGCTGCCTCATCATAATTCCCAAACAGACACAATCAGCCCCAAACAAAACCTCAAAAGCAAAAAAGATAACTCCCTCAAATCCCTAAAACAAAACCTCAAAAGCAAAAATGATAACTCCCTCATATCCCCAATAACAAAACATCAAAAGCAAAAAAGGGTAACTCCCTCAAACCCCCTTCAGCAGTTTTTCTTTCAATTTCAATCAACAATCACACAAGTTTTCAATTCACAGAACATTCTTCTAAAATGAAGAAACTGAAATGAAATAAAAAAACAGAAAATAGCACCTTCACAAAAGTAACAAAAGCACATTAAACTAGGCAAAATTTACCAATATCGCATTCGTTGCCAATAGCAAGGACGGTGGCCAAGTACTTAGTATCAGAACCACGTTTCTTAAGCTTGACTTGGGTGTGATACTCCACAGAATGAGCATTGGTGAGCACTCTTCGTCCTCCGATGATGAACCCACTACTACTGGAGCTGTACTGCCGCTTCCTCTGCCACGGCAGCGAGAAATTGGGTTCCGTGTGCACGCAGAACACCTTCACCACAGCGTCCATAGACGGCACCACCTTCACAGCCTTTGCCGCCGCCTGAGCCATTTCAGACGCGTGCCTCGCGTCCCCGCTGGAGACCGCCCCAACAGCAGGCAAATCCCCTCCGCCGTTGTTGCTGTGATCACCCAACCACAAGCCCCGCCTCTCCGGCGATGCCCCGATGTCATTGTTGGGTTCCTCAACTTGTTTCTTGGGACGACCGCGGCCCCGGCGCCGAGTCGAGGGTTCTTGGTTGGCTGCTTCTGGGACAGGGTTGACAGGTACTCCGCCGGAGTCCACGGCGGTGGAAGGAGTAGTTGTGGTGGTGTTTCCTGCCACTGAATTCTTGGGTTTTCGGCCCCTTTTCCTCTTCAAGTCCCCCATTGGAATACACTATACTACAGTAAAGTCGATTGCTTGTGAACTTTTCCCTTCTATATCCTTCTACTTTAAAGACGTTTTAGGTTTTCTGGAATAAATATGGAAAAAATTGAGGGATATAGACTTTTTAGGTTTTCTGGAATAAATATGGAAAAATTGAGGGATATGGAAGAAAGAAGAAAAGTTCACTTTTCTTGAGTTGAAGCCATTTGAATGAATGTGAGGGGCCTCTTATTGCAGCTGAGGGAAGGAGAAGAGCTGCAGAGAATACAAAATAATGCTAGGTTTTGGGCCCAGAAAAGTGGGTTGGGCTAAATACGCATTCCCTCAACTCTTAACCCAAATATATGTTGTGATCCACCGACTTCGTTTTTGTCGGACATCTGTAGCTACAAATTTTAAATAGCCGCCCTACCATTGGGCCGGACTAAGGATATTGGTTGTATCCAGGACGGGCAACAATGGGCCCAGAAATTATATCCGTTTGACATGATTTTAGATAGCCCACCGACATAACTCTATTATTGGCCCTTTTTTTTAGTCCGCGTTTAGAAAAAAGTTCCACCATGACCAGCGCCGGTCTTTTCTACCGCAGCGATGTCGGCGTCGTGTCTGGCTTCCCGTCCGCCGCCGGTCATCTCACCTCACAGCACTCGGAAATTTCCACCTATATCTACTTGCTGTTGAATTGCATTTTCAATTGATTCAATGTCCCAAAAAACGATTAATCAAAGAACTTGAATATATTTTTTCGCCTTTTAATACAATGTTTAGCAAGTTGTAACGTAGATAATGAAATATGGAATTTCAGTGACTAATGTTTCTACTTCTGGTACTAAATCAAACATCATAAAGCAAAATCACAAACCAAAGTCAATGTTTTTGGGTGGCACGAGAGAACAAATTTTCTTGTATTATTGTGAATGAGCAGTGCAAATGTCCAATCCATCAAAAGAAAATGTTTGAGAAGAGCTCAGCAGCCAAATGCGCCACGAAATCAGCCCAGCAAGCCAAAAAATGTGGGCAAACTGGCACGTGGCTCAATGTGAGGGGATAAATAGTGCTGAAGTGCTTTTTATATTCTACTATGCTAGTTGGATTAGATATTATTGGTAAAATTGCTATTACACACATGAATTGCAGGCACCACATTTATTGCCTTTTTTGTATGGTTTTAGTATTATATGCCATTATGATACTAGACAAAAAGTCTACTCGCGTTACTTTTCTGTGAATGATTAATTTTATTAAAAGAATGTCTTTAATCTAGGCCATGTATGGTAATATTAGGGTTATAATAGTATACTCATCGACTTTTAATCATGAGTCCTAGAAGTAGCAAAAAATATACATATATACTAACATATATAATTATGTGGACTAAAGTTGCACTCAACTTTTTCCTTAAAAGGTTCCAGTACACGAAACATTTTCTTTCTTTTTTTTTCTTTCCCCCTCACCTGATTTCTGTTTTGGGGTGCATCTAGTACTTGAGACTTCGATCCAACTTGCATTTAATTTGAACTAATTCATATCTCGAGCTTGTCGAGCCCTGGGAATCAACTAAAAGGTGATAACCAAATTTCGACATAAGGCGTTATATTACCTTTGAGTTTTAATACATTCTTAGTTCATGAAATCTTACCCAACAATAGATTGAGTTATCAAAACACAATCTTAAGCCCTAACAAACTTTTATGCCCTGTTTGTGTGATAACTTTTAAGAAATTTTCTGAGCAAGTCTTTCACCGCATTTTTCTCTTACACATGCTCTTATAAAAAAGGTACAATAATAAATTCTTTTAACAAAAAGATAATTCAACAAAAGAGCTACTGAAACGGAACTTAAACTACCTTATCCGTTTTCCCCTTTTGTTGACGACAAAAAAAAAAAAAAGGATCCCAACGAAAAACTGGATTACCATCTAGCTATGAATTTTTATAATTTTCTTAATTTTAAATATTTAAAAGGTGGAAGTTTCAGAAGTAGATGTTGTACAAAAGCAATGTCAGCTCATTATAACTAAATTGACAGTTGATAATTATTAACTTTTTCAGGAAAAAAAGTTGTGACCAATAAAAACAGTCAGTCGTTGGTAATGATGTGCAATATAACTATATACATACATCTGTATGTATTATCATCTCTATGTGTTTTTGGTGATCCTAGGAAATTTTAGGATAAGCTAAAAGTGTCCAATTTATCACTTCGATCATTGTTTCTGCACGTCTGTTGTACTCCTGAGTGGCATACCTAAGAGGATGCATAAACATTATAATTTCTCGACTATCACGTGTATGAGAATTTTATCCTAAACCAATGAAAAGCAATTATTTTGTTAAAGCTGCTGGCAGGAATTTTCGTCCGACTAGGTAAGGAATCAAGTTGCTCATTTTGATTTTCTTGGTCAGTCTTCATTTTTCTTCCATGTGAACACATTGCGGTATTAAAAAAGCATACCATGTTTCCGTATATTACCATTCGGTCGGCAGTAGGAAACTCCATACGACGTAGTCAAATGAATTTCAGAAAATATACAAAAACACGATGGAAGTAGTTAATTATTTAACGCCTTAGAAGAAATAAATATCTATGTTTTCAGACTCGGACCGGGTATCGACCCGGCTGAGCTCAGGGGTCAGGGGTCAATGGGTTCGACCGAGGGTCGATTCGGGGTCGAACCGGATGACGTCATAAATATTATATATATATATATATATATATATATAACACATATATACACTTACTAATTTTTTTCTTAATTTTAGTTGTTAGTCCAAAAAATTATAGCCAAAATACCCTCAATAACCATTCTAATATCTTGCTATTAATAGTTAAAAAAGCATTGAATTGAAAAAATTAGCAATAAATATAATGGACTCAAATTATTCACTTTTTAATATAATTAGTATAAAGAAGTAGAAGTGAGGCACCACTAATATTTTGTAATTGGTCAAAGAAGTTGGTTGCCTTTTGACCGATAATTGGGCCAAGCAAATAAAAATCATGTACTGATTTAGCATTGATGTTCATTTGTTGGATGTATGTCAATGGGCCCATATCATTGTCAAAACTCAAAGACAAATAATTGTTGGAATCCATTTTTTTCAAACAATAAATATATAAGCCCACAAACATATATAAGGACCCATATCTAATGAAGTGTGGAGCATTAATGTGGCTAGATTTGTAAAAAAAAAAAAAAAGGCGGTTTCCGATTTCCGATTTTGCCCAGTCAAACTCGGTTTTTGACCGAGTTTGACCGGGTTTTAAAAAACCGAATTTTTTATTCTAACTTCGGACCGGACACTTGACCGATTCTCGGTTCAACCGACCGGTCCGATCTGAATTTAAAAACACAGATAAATATATGCATGGTAGAATGATGTCCATCTCATCCACTTGGCTCAGCTGACCAACGACACAGTCAAAAGCTGAAGGTGCTGCAAAATTGAAGCAGCAGCCCACGTGGTTTCAGTTTCCTAATTGTCACTCTCTCTTCCCCAGAAAAATTATAACCATTCGTGTTATTTCAGCAACCCATATATCGATTTTGCTAACTGCTACTCTTTCTTCCCCAGAAGAATTGAAGTGCGGAACATAACGAGTATTCATGTCATATATGCATGAGATCAATTCTGCTAATTGCCACTCTCTCTTCCCCAGAAAAATTATGAGTATGAGAACGTATATAACTCGTATATTCATGTCATTTCAATTGAAAATGTAACACTATAAAAACATCATTTTTGTCCAAACTCCAATAAAGCTACTGGACCGGAATAAAAATCTTTAAATTGTGAAAGCTGAATAGTCATTACTTTATTAGTCAAAAATCATATGAGTTCAGTGTACAAGATTTCAATTTGGATAATCATGGCAAATGTTCACCTCTTATGTAGATGTAGTGAACAAAACAGGTTTTGCAATACTAGACTATACTTGAAAGTAATAATTCGTCAACTTAATATCTATATTTTGTCTTTGATAGTTACATTTTAGCTAATTTTATGAGTGGCTTAATTTCTTCAAATGAAAAGGAGGCTTTGATAGTTACATTCTGCCTAATTTTACTTCTCTCCGTTCATTTAATGACCGGCTTAATCTCTCCAAATGAAAGAACAGGCTTCGCTAGTTGCATTTTAGCTAATTAATGAAAACTAAAAAAATCAAATCCTCAAGAAAAGTATAAGTTTTTATCACCGGTCTATATCCTATTCTTTAACATTGAAGTGTGTTAGACCTAGTGAATAAAGATTTTCAATTGGTGACGGATGGTTTGGCATTGACTGGCGAAACATGCACAAACAACTGACAAAACCAGGGGCGATTGTCCTAAAAGGACGTTGGACAATAGCAACGGTGGTGTGTTGGTCCTCTCTTATAATTTTTTATTTTTATTTGTATATTATACAATTTCAAGGGGTGATGTAAAAAGAACATAATTGATAGTTGAATATATATAATTTATTTTAATATTGTAACATGAGTGGCATACGAAACAACGCCATGTGAGTATGATGTATAATATCTTCCACCATCCTTTGTATCTGACCCAATATAAATAACATTCCATTTTTTTTTTCATTTGTATGATGTGCTTGGCTACGTCTACGTACTTGAAAATGATTCTCGAAAGGCCAAGGGTAAGCAGCGCAGCCCCTTTGTTGTATACTGTGGAAAGTTTCGTCGTCAAAAGTCGAGGCTTCAAATAATTTGGGCAAGGATAATTACTCACAAAAAAAAAAAAAAAGGGCCAAGATATGTATTTCTAAGAAATATCATCGTAGCACTACAAGACATATAACGGACCGGAACATTCAAGATCTCGTGGATTTTTTTGTTTTTTGTTTTTAATTTTTTTGTCTTTTCTAATTTCTACGATTTTTTTTTTTGTTTGTAAATTAGTTTCTATGACTTTGAAAAAGAAAAACGCTAGTTGTTGGAGGACAATGGTTTGGAAAGTTGAATAATCAAGTTCACACCTGCATTTTTTGGACCACTCAACTGGTAAAATAATTTAGGTTTTCGTCTGCTTTAACTGGCGTGTAAGAGTAAAGATGAACGAAAACGTCAATGGAGTTGAACCTTTGCATAGAGAATAAACCCTAATCCTATCCTATAGTCCTGGTCTTTTTTTTATTATTTTTTTAGGAAAAAATACGAGACAATAGAGATAAATGATAATATAGTTCTGGGCATGGCCCTTTGTGTGTATAAATATCATGAACGTGGTGTCCTTCCAGGCATACATTTCGTTCATTGGGAGATCTGTAGTTCAAACAAAATAACAAACATGGCTTTCTTCTTAGCTTCTCTTAAAGCCGTCTTGCTGGCCCCTTTCCATAATTTCATCCATAAAGATTTCCATGATGTTGTAGAGAGGATGACTCTCGTCGACAGGCTTCTTTTTCTTGTAATAATCTTTCTTATATGTACCTTTACAAACTCTTATGATCTTATCCATATTACGTCCATGTTTAACTGTTTGAATACATATTATGTGTGTAAATACTCTACCTTTGTTTTCTTTAAAGAAAAACTTATGAGATGCTTTGGTTGATGCAGATCATTCACTTCGTAGATAAGCTTGGCATTTGGCACCGTTTACCGGTGTTCTTGGGCCTAATTTATCTAGCCATTCGTCGTCGTTTGCACCAGGAATACAATTTGTTCAACGTTGGAAAAACACCAATTGGTGTTCGATTTAACCCGGCTGATTTTCCTTATAGGACAGCCGATGGAGAATTTAATGATCCCTTCAATGAAGGTGCTGGTGCCGAAGACTCTTTCTTCGGGAGGAATGTTCTACCAGTTGATCAGAAAGAAAAGGTATAATAAATTTACTCCATATTTGTTAAAATTATCGGGATTCACTTTCTTTATTGTCCCACAAGAAGCTAATGATGTAGTTTTGCTCCAAAAGCTTGAGGCAAATGAGGCCTTGCCTTGAACACAATATGAGATATGCATGCCAAGTTGAATTCTTGATTTGTCTAGTCCTGCAAACCCTACACCTTGTACGAAAAGAAATTAAAATATGATGCTTCGGTGAGCCACACGACCAGAAAGAGCAAGAAGACTGGGTAGGGTTTTGAAAGAGCAATCAGTAGCCTATAGTCCAGGCTGCCTGCTAACTACTTTCTAATTACCTCTATTGTGAGGGCCCGAGTCCGAGTCGTGGAACTGGTAGGAAAACCAAATAACGCCAAAAAAAAATGAAAAAAAAGAGAAATTAAGTACAAGTTGTTGTTGCTTTTTCGTGCTTTGTTTGGTAGGAAATTTAGGATGATCCTTCACAAGTCCGACTAAATTTGATCACTTGTTTTGCAACCAGAAAAAAAGGACTCAGAATGGTTCATCGGAGATATCGTTTGGATTAATTCCTCTTTTGTATGAGCAAATAATTCTGCACGTTTTTTACTTTTCTTCTTTTAAGGTTTCCTTAAGTTTAGATAGTAGTTATTTTAAAACAATTTTCATCTATTGTAGACATAGTTGTTGCTGTCATGAAATCATTCGTGTAAAAAATTCTTGAGTCTGCACATAGATTGTGTTCAAGATTCACATTATTTAAGTGATGCCTTCCGTTGACATTAATAAAAAAATGTCTAGTGATGAAAAAAAGGTGATGTGGCATCTTGGTGGATCACACCAATCCACCGTGTCTATTGAAAATTTTTTCACCCTTTATGAACTTATTACATTTAATCTAGATAAATATACAGTTTTGGTATCAAATATTTGGAACATCAGTAGTTTCAATCCTTAAAATTTAGATGAAAGTAAATTTAGTTTTAAATATTTTAATTTTTTAGCACATTTAGTCTTATTTACCAATTTTGTCAAAATTTTACTGGAATTTAGTCACGTGATGTTCACATGCCGGTTATAAAAGTTTTCAAAAGGAATTAAAAAAATTTTAATTGCCATAATTTGTAATTAAAGGCACAAACAATGTACTATTTAGGCAGATTTTTACAGTTTTATTTACTTATTTATCATGTGCGAACTCAAATTAGTATTTTTAATTACAAATTATGGCAATTAAATTTTTTACTTTTTTCTAATTCTTTTTGAAAACTTTTATAACATGTACATGAGTATTACATGATTGGATTCAGATAAGATTTTGATAAAACTAATCAATGGGATTAAAAATGCAAAAAAATTGAAATATTTGGTGATTTGTTTTAGTCCAAACTTTAGAGACTAAAACTACTGATGCTCTAAATATTTGGTATTAAAATTACAATTTTCTCTTTAATCTATGCTTACCATCTAAAAAATATATTTGTGCCATTTTTCCAAGGCGATTAAACGAAGAACATGTCCTTGTCCACTTCTACATTTTAAATTTCTCTACCAAAAAGGATGATTACATTTAAAAACTAAAAAATTGTTTTTATTTCAAAAAATTTGAAGAGGTCTAGGCAATTCTGAGCTACCTCTCAAGATCTGCCTTTTCGAATTTAAAACAAGTTAATTGCAAAAACAGAATACCTATTTTTTAAAAATGCCGTAGACTATTTTCCAATAAAATTCTGCAGATTTTAGCTTAAGAACGTATGTAATTCGCTGATTTAAATGATGAAAGGAAGTCCTCTACTATGAATCTTGACGTGCATAACTTTTTAATTTGTAAACATTTTTACTTCTATAAAAGCTTGAAATCTGCTTTTGCTTTTTTCTGGTCGATATTAGACCTTTACTGAAAAATCAGATTTCATTCCCAGTAACACTCCCTTCAGTGAAAACTACTTGCCCTTCTCAATTAAAGTTTGGCATTTTTTTTTTTGGTGGAAATAATCTTTGAATAAGAAACTTAGATTGCTTTCTACTTCTTTCTTTTACTATTTTATTTGGAGCTAAAACCATTTAATATTTTAGTTTTCCATATTTCTATATGCCTTTGAAAAATATTCTTCTCTTTCAAGTGTTTTCATCTTATATTATTTTCCAATCACTATTGACTACGAAAATATACATTCATGCAGTTACTGAAGCCAAATCCTATGGAGGTAGCAACAAAACTTCTAGCCCGTAGGAAATTGTTGGATACAGGAAAGCAGTTCAACATGATCGCGGCTTCCTGGATACAGTTCATGATACATGATTGGATCGATCATTTGGAGGATACTCAACAGGTCCCTCCTTATTCCATCTTCTTTTTTAGACGCCAGTTTTGAATGATGGGAAATAAGATTTTATGTTTATTCTCCTTTTGGTTGAATATAAATTGCCTAGCTATAATTTCTCTGATGTGTCGTGCAGATTGAACTTACAGCACCCGGCGAGATCGCAGGCCAATGCCCTCTCAAGTCTTTCAAGTTTTACAAGACAAAAGAAGTCCCTACTGGGTTTTACGACATCAAGACAGGTCACTTGAACCGCAGGACACCCTGGTGGTAAGAAATTCTTTTTTCATTATTAATTTTCCTTTTTTGTGAGTTGTTCTAAGAAATGCTTCTGATATGTCGTCCGTTCTAGCTTTGTTTAACCATCATGGAATCCGATTGTAAAATGATGATTTATTAATTGTTGTGTTACGTACTTGGTTTTTAATAAAATTATGCATATATAGTAGTAATAGCTTTAATTTTGGGCGTTATTTTTGAATTGTTTTCTAGATGCTGCATGCAATACGTTACTAGTTATTTCACAAATTAAATATTGGCTGGTGTGTGTGTGTGTATGCATTTGTAGGGATGGAAGTGCTATTTACGGGAATGATGAGAAAAGCCTGAAGAAAGTGAGGACTTTCAAAGATGGAAAGCTCAAGATATCCAAGGACGGACTTCTTCTTCATGAGGTTGATGGACGTCTCATCTCCGGGGACATCCGTAATAGCTGGGCTGGCGTGTCTACAATGCAAGCCCTCTTTGTCATGGAGCATAATGCAGTCTGCGATGCCTTGAAGGTAGTTATTTATTTATACTGCTAATAGAATATTAATACTCAACTAAATTTGAAGGAGTAGGTATTTTATATATGCAAATCAGTTGCTTTCAACCAGCTAATTCTCTACTTGTCACATGACGTAGTAATATAGACAAAAGAGCATTCAACCTTGAATTCTTAATAACTACAACATCTGACTATTTGGTGTTCTTCACCTAAACCACTCCAGAAGGAATATCCTGAACTGGGTGACGAGGAATTGTATCGTCATGCAAGGCTGGTAACCTCTGCTGTAATTGCAAAAATCCACACCATCGATTGGACTGTTGAACTGCTCAAAACCGACACTTTACATGCGGCCATGCGTGCCAATTGGTAAAATAAATAGCACTGCAGACTACTTGTACTAATTTCTCATAAATCCAACATCATATTCAATTTTTTAAATCATTTTTTGGCTTTGAACTGTTGTTATCCTTATATCATTACGATCTAAGGTCGATATTTTTTTATCCAAATAAAAATAATAATCAAAATAGGTACGGATTGCTGGGCAAGAAGTTTAAGGATACATTTGGACACGTTGGTGGAGGCATTCTAGGCGGCCTAGTAGGGCTCAAGAAGCCTGATAATCATGGAGTACCTTATTCCTTGACCGAAGAATTCACTAGCGTTTACCGAATGCACTCGCTTCTACCGGATAACCTTCTCCTCAGAGACATCAATGCTCCAACCGGACATAATAAATCGCCTCCCTTGTCTAAAGAGTATGTTAAAAATTTAATCCTCGTTAATACTATTATTAGTGGGGTCAAAAAATTTTCACCGGCCCATATAATTACCATTACTACTTTTCATTCTGGAAAAAAAAATGATCTATTTAGTTAATGCGTGCTGACTGATTGAATTGCAGGATTGCTATGCCTAATTTAATTGGTATAGAGGGAGAAAAAACCTTATCAACAATAGGATTCACAAGGCAAATGGTGTCAATGGGCCACCAAGCTTGTGGGGCGCTTGAGCTGTGGAATTATCCTGTGTGGCTGAGGGACATTATTCCTCAGGACGTTGACGGTAGAGATAGGCCCGATCACGTTGACCTGCCAGCTCTTGAAAGTAAGTTAATCGCTTCACATGTGCGCAAGTGCGTGTAGAATTTTCAAAGGAAAGTTAATTTACTAGTAATGTTGCGTACGTATTACTAATGTAATGCAATTTGATGACACAGTTTATAGGGACAGGGAAAGGAGCGTTGCTAGATACAATGCTTTCAGGAGGGCCCTCCTTTTAATTCCCATCTCCAAATGGGAAGATCTGACGGATGACGCTGAAGCGATCAAAACTCTTCGGGAGGTCTACGGTAGCAATGTTGAGGAGTTAGATCTGTTAGTGGGGCTCATGGCAGAGAAAAAGATCAAGGGCTTCGCCATCAGCGAGACAGCATTCATCATTTTCGTTCTTATGGCATCAAGGTGACAATTAAATTGAAAGGATTTTCTTTTTTTTTTTTTTTTTTATCTTTTTTGACATTGACTTAATTAATGTCGGAAGAATGAAATAGTACTATAATCTAGTGTTTTATTATCTCTAAACGAGGATTCATTTTTCTCACCAATTTATCAAACGTGTGTGTGTGTGTGTGTGCGTGTGCGCGCAGGAGACTAGAGGCAGACAGGTTTTTCACAAGCAATTTCAATGAGGAGACGTACACAAAGAAAGGTCTGGAATGGGTGAACACAACTGAGAGTCTGAAAGATGTGTTGGACCGTCACTATCCTGAGATGACAAAGAAATGGATGAATTCAAGCAGTGCCTTTTCAGTATGGGATTCTCCTCCCAATGCCCCAAATCCTATTCCGCTTTATTTCCGCGTTCCTCAGTGAAAGCGTATTTTGCACCATTATTGCATGTACGCAGTCTGGACTAAGTTTATTGGGTTGGGCCTTAAAATGTTTCCATCTTTGTACGCGGTCCGTATATATTCAGTCTCTACAGAAACTGGATAGAGTTATATTGTGTATGTATTATGTTTCGTGTGTATTTGGGTACACTAGTTTGACTTGCAAAATAAAAATCCATTCTTAACTTTGATAACCAAAAAAATAAGGATTTTCTTATGTATTCGTCGGTCCTTTGACATTCGTTGGTTGTAAACAGAATATTGTAAATGATATTGTCTGTGTAATTGCCAACAGTATTTTTTTTTTGAGAAAAATAGAATCTATATTGCAATGAGGTAGTAGTGTTATTTTTTTTAAATCTAGTTATCGCTACCATGCTAAATACAATGACTAATAGCCTATATTCACCTTTCCC
Source organism: Mitragyna speciosa (assembly GCA_024721245.1). Classification (NCBI taxonomy): domain Eukaryota; kingdom Viridiplantae; phylum Streptophyta; class Magnoliopsida; order Gentianales; family Rubiaceae; genus Mitragyna; species Mitragyna speciosa. Next base: position 25,347,106 of record CM045562.1, on the reverse strand, counting down.
ATTCTTCGATTACTTTAATTGCAATTTTCCCCCTAAAATCTTTTGTTCATGTTGTACAATGATTAAACTAAAGTAATTCTTAATTTAAAATAAAAGTGCAAAAAAGTTTTATGTCGCTTCAATTACACTTGAATTGAAAATCCATATTTTTTTTAACAATAGACATTATTATAAATAATTAAGGGATTGTTTTTAGTAAATCCTGATCTTTTGTAAAAAATTATTTTAAAAAAGTTAAAAATTAGTTGCTTCTAATTTTAGTTCAAAAAATGCAAAAGAATGGTAAAAAAAATAATATTTCAAAATTAGAAGCTAAAAGCAGGTAAGATTTTTTTTGTAAAAAAATCTATTAGGATTTTTCATCAATTTAGAAAAGTAAATAAGTTGCTCATTGTTATTTTCCAATTGGGACTCTCAGTGCCAAACCAGTGCCAATCACAATAAACTGACACGTTACGTTTACATTTAGTAAATTTCAAACTTTTAGGATAAATATTAAAGTGTAAACGTAACGTGTCAGTTTATTGTGATTGGCACCAGAGACTTAGGCACCGAGGATCCAACTGGTTATTTTTTTAGTCCAGTTATGATTTTTATTCCATTTGAACATATTATGGTATTCAAAAAGCGTGCCATGCTCCCATAGATTGCTGCTTGGTCAGCAGCAGGAAATTCCATACGACGTAGTCAAAAGAATTTCAGAAAAAAATAAAACACTATGGAAGTTGTTAATTATTTAACGCCTGGAAGAAACGGATATATGCATAGCGGAATGATGTCCGTCTCCCCCACCTAACTCAGCCGATCAACGACACGGTCAAAAGACGAAGGCGCTGCAAAATTGCAGCAGCAGCAGCCGCCCTTTGTGGTATCAATTTCGCTAATTGTCACTCTCCGTTCCCACAGAAAAATTGTAACTGTGCGATGACACATTCATGTCATTTTAGCAGGCCATGTAGTATCGATTTTGCTGATTGCCACTCTGGCTTCCCCCAAAAAAATTATGAGTACGGGGACGTAATGTAACATGTGTATGTAACGCTATAAACCCATCACTTTTGTCCAAACTCCATCGAATCTACTGCATTGGAATAAAAATCTTTAAATAGTGAAAGCTGAATAGTCATTACTTTTATTTGTCAAAAGTCATATGAGTTCAATGTAGACAATTTCTCTTTGGATAATCATGGCAAACATCCACCTCTTATGAAGATGTAGTGTACTAAAACTGTTTTTGCAATATTAGACTATACTTGAGAAGTAATAATTCCTCAACTTAATATCAAATATTTTGTCTTTGAAATTTACATTTCAGCTGTTTTACATCTCCATATTTGTTTAATGAATGGCTTAATCTCTTCAAATGAAGAGGAGGCTTTGACAGTTACATTTTGCCTGATTTTATTTCTCTACGTTTGTTTAATGACAGGCTTAATCTCTTCAAACGATAGAGAAGGCTTCAATGGTTGCATTTTAGCTAATTTTACATCTCCATATTTGTTTAAGGGAAACTGCAAAATCAAATCCTGAAGGAAAGTATAAGTTTTTAAGGTATAATTTTTTATCGCCGGTCTATATATGTTAGACCCAAAGAATAAAGATTTTCAATTGGTAATGGATGGCTTGGCATTGGCAGGCGAAAAATGCATTAACTGACAAAACCAGGAGCGATTATCCCGAAAAGATATTGGGCAGTAACAAACAGCATTGGTTCATCTGTTATTTTTATTTTTACTGTAAGTTATACAACTTCAAGAGGATTATATGTGTATACACACACGCACACACGCACACATATATATATACACACATGCACACATATATATACACACACACACATACACATATATATGTATATGTATCTATACACACACACACACATACATACATACATATATTCTTTTTGAGAAGATAATTAATAGTTAAATGCATATTATTTAATTAAATATTGCAACACGAGTGTAATATCAGAATTACTGCAAAGCAAGCACGAATAACGCCATTGATGTCTAAAATCTACCACCATCCTTTGTGTCTGACACAATTTTTTCCAATACGATAATCTTCCACTTTTTTTTTTTTTTTTTCATTAACACGATGTGCTTGGCTACATCTAAGTACTGAGAAAATTTTTTCTAAGGCTGAGGCTGAGCTACCAGCCCGGTTGTTGGATACTGTGGAAAATTAGGGCATCAAAATTAAGGGTTCGAATAATTTGGGCAAGGATATGTAGTTCTGAGAAGTATCATTATAGCACTACTAGACGAAAAAAGGGCCGGCAAATTCAAGATCACGTGGATTTTTTTTTTGGTTTTTTTTTTGTTTTTGGTCATTTTTAAGCTTTGTCTTTTCTAGTTTCTACGACTTTGAAAAGAAAAACTTAAATTATAGGAGTACAATAGTTTGAAAAATTGAACAATCAAGTTCGCACCATCATTTTTCGGACCACTCAACTAGTAAAGCAATTTAAATTTTTTCTCTGCTTTACGTGTCAAATTAAAATTGAACGAAAACATCTTGTGAAGCTTTGCATAGAGAGTAAACCACCAATCCTATCCTATCATTTAAATTGTAGTAGTACAATAGTTTGGAAAACTGAACAATCAAAGTTCGCACCATCATTTTCCAGACCACTCAACTAGTAAAATAATTTAAAATTTTTCTCTGCTTTACATGTCGGATTAAAATTGAACAAAATGGTCTTGTCAAGCTTTGCATAGAGAGTAAACCACCAATCCTATCCTATGGTTTAAATTGTAACAATAGTTTGGAAAATTGAACAATCAAGTTCACACCATCATTTTTCCAGACCACTCAACTAGTAAATAATTTAACGTGTCAGATTAAAATTGAGCGAAATTTGAAACCTCTACTGAGGTTAAGTTTCTGACAATTACACCTATCACCCTTGAAATTTGAGAAATTACACTAACCTCCATTAGTTTGCTAAAATGACGACAGTGACTTTTGGCTCATCATTTATTTCCATCAACCTGCTCCCCTTTGCTACCAATATCAATTCTCTTCTCCTTCTCACTAATATCCACTGCCCATCTCTTCCACTTTCTCAAAAATTTATAAAATACCTCCCAAACATCAAACCTCCTCCTAGAATTTGAGTCTTTTCCTTTCCAACCATACGTTGCCTGCTATCTATATTGTTTATGATTTTTTGAATCTATGAGATATTAAGGACTTTTAATTTTTTTGAAAATTTTTATAGTATAATATATTATTCTTATTATTATATATGAATTGATTCATATTTGGGGTTTGAGAGTTACTAACACATAACTAATTTTGGAAAAATAGATTTTGGTGTCTCACTTAGGAACATGTATGTGCATTTTGCCTGTATAATCCGATTGCTTGTAGTGGTGACTAAAAAAAATATGGTGTAATATGGTGGTAGTTCAAGTGATAAAAACAAGATAGATTTTTGGTTTTTTATTTTCTTGATGAATTGGTAATATTGTACTGGTGTTGGGAATGTTTTTGGGTTGCTACTGGTGGCGTTCATTAAGTTGGGGGTGGAGGTGACGGTGATCGTGGTTCAAGTAGTAAAGAAAAATAATATATTTTGTTTTTTCTTCTTTAGATTAAGAGGGGATTATGAGGTTTTCAATTTCAATTTGTGTTGATAGGGGAGGTCTAGTTACCAAAATGGTAAATGCAAGCAAGGTTTGTGTAATTTTTAAAAATTGAGAGGTGCCAAAGTGAAATTGTCAGAAAACTTAGGGGAGATTTCTGTAATTATCCCTTTTTTAAAATTTTATTTTAGGGAAAAATACGAGACAATATAGACAATATGGTCCTCGTCATAGCCCCTTGTGTGCATAAATATCACGCATATAGTGTCCTTCCAGCCATACATTTTATTTATTGAGAGATCTTAAGCTCAAACAAAAGAACAAACATGGCTTCCTTTTTAGCTTCGCTTAAAGCCGTCTTGCTGGCCCCGTTCCATAACTTCATCCACAAAGATTTTCATGATGTTGTAGAGAGGATGACACTCATCGACAGGCTTCTCTTTCTCGTAATAATCATTCTTATATGTTTATTTACGAACTTTTATGATCTTATCTATTTTCTGTCCATGTTTGACTGTTTAGTACACATATACCTCGTAAATATTGTACTTAATTTTTTTCTCCCTTATGAAATAGGTACTTAAAATTTTCTTTTAAACTTTTGGTTGATGCAGATCATTCACTTTGTAGATAAGCTGGGCATTTGGCACCGTTTACCGGTGTTCTTAGGCTTAGTTTATTTAGTCATTCGTCGTCACCTGCACCAGGAGTACAATTTGTTCAACGTTGGAAAAACACCAGCCGGTGTTCGATTTAACCCGGCTGACTTTCCTTATAGAACAGCCGATGGAGAATTTAATGATCCCTTCAATGATGGTGCTGGTGCCGAAGATTCTTTCTTTGGGAGGAATGTTCTACCAGTTCATCAGAAAGACAAGGTATAATAATAAATTAAACTACTCCTCATTTGGTAAAATTACGGGGAGGAGTTTTGCTCCAACAGCCTGTGGCAAATGAGGCCTTACCTTAAACATAAAATTGAATTCTCGATTTGTCTAGTCGTACAAACCCTGCACCTTGTACAAAAAAGAATTAGCATATCAGGCTTCACTGAGCCACACGACCAAAGAGGCAAGAAGACTAGTTAGGGTTTTGAAAAAGCAGTCAGTTGCTTATAGTCCCGACTGCCAGCCAACTATTTCTTTGTTTTACCTCAATTCTGAGGGCCTCAGGCCGAGTCCTGGAACTGGTAGGAAAACCAAGAGAACACAAAAATGAAAAAAAAAAAAAATACAATTAGTTGTTAATTTTTCGTACTTTGTTTGGTAGGAAATTTAAGATGGTACTTCACAAGTCTGAGAATTACTTGCTCCCTTATCTCTACCACCCAAAAAAGAGAAAAAGAAACAGGACTAAGAATGGTCCACAGGAAATACTTGATCAATTTTCCTTTTGTGTAAGCTAAAAGTTGCATTTTTTTCCCTTCCCTGGTTTTTTAGATTTCCTTAAGTTTAGAGCTAATAGATATATTAAAACAATTATCATCTATTGTAAGGCTGTCATGAAATGATTCGTGTGAGAAATTCTTGGAATCTGCACATAGATTCTGTTCAAGAGTCGCATTATTTAACTGATTAAAAAATAATGTTAAGCGATGTATAAGAGGTGATGCAGCATCTTGGTGGATCACACATATCTGAGTCTATTGAAAAAAAAAAAAATTTCTCATTTATGTTGAAGATGGGAAATATTTTTCAACTTATTATACATAATCTATGCTTGCAATGTAAAAAATATATTTGAAACATTTTTCCCAGCGAAAGGCTGAGTACAGAAAAAAAAAAATGTTCCTTTCCTCTTTTACATTTTAAATTTGTCTACCAAAAAGGGTAATTTTTGAAGAATATTTAAAAACTAAAAAATTGTTTTATTTTAAAAATTTGAATAAATCGAGGCTTTTTTTGAGCTGCCTCTCAAGGTCTGCCTTTTTGAATTTAAAATAAGTAACATGCAAAAAGGGAATACTAAAAAGTACTCGTAGATTTTATTCCAATAAAATTCTGCAGATTTTAGCTTAAGAACGTATATAATTAGCTGATTTAAACAATAAAAAGAGGACCTCTGATATGAATCTTGATGTGCATGGCTTCATATATTGGAAATTTTTACGTCTATATTAACTTAAAGTGTGTTTTTGCATTTTTTTTTCTGGTCAATATTACGCCTTTATAGTCAGATTTCATTCCCAGTAACTTTCTCTTTACGGAAAACTGCCTTTTTTTTCTTCCTTTGGAGATAAACTTGGGGACTTCTATAGTGCACAATACAAGTTTGCAAAGAACAAGTAGAATTTTAACAATTCATGTGGGCTCGCCTATTCATAAATTAAATTAACAATTTATGTGAGCCTGTCTTTCTTATTCACATTCAAGTATTAGTTATTTGTATGGTACAAAACTGACAGCTCTGTACCGTAACCAAATCCATCAACTTGGCATAAGAAACCTAGATTAATGCTTCTACTTTTTTTCCTTTACATTTTCATTCGGAGCTCAAACCATGTAATGATATAGTTTTCCAGATTTCTGCAGAGCAATGTTCCTTTAGCTAACCTAAAAAAAATTCCTTCAGCTGGCAATAATTAGCTTTTGAAAAGCATTCTTCGCTTTTCAAGTGTTTTCGTCTTATATAATTTTACAATCAATGTTGACTACAAATATATATACACATATACACACACATATATCTATGCATGCAGTTACTGAAGCCAAATCCCATGGAGGTTGCAACAAAACTTCTTGCCCGTAGGAAATTGTTGGATACAGGAAAGCAGTTCAACATGATCGCGGCTTCCTGGATACAGTTCATGATACATGATTGGATCGATCACTTAGAGGATACCCAACAGGTCCCGCTTGATTCCATCTTCTTTGTTAGCCGGCAGTTTTAAATGATGGGATATTAGATTTTATGTTTATTCTCCTTTGGTTGAATACAAAATTGTCTAGCTATAATTTCTCGTATGTGTCGTACGTGCAGATTGAACTTACGGCACCCAGCGAGATCGCAAGCCAATGTCCTCTCAAAGCTTTCAAGTTTTATAAGACAAAAGAACTCCCTACCGGGTTTTACGACATTCGGACCGGTCACTTGAATCGCAGGACACCCTGGTGGTAAGAAATTCTTTTATTATTGTTATTATTGTTTTTCAAGTGGTCATAAAAAATTCTTCTAATAGGTCGTCCGTCCCAGCTTTGTTTAACCATCATGGAATCCGATTGTAAAACGATAATTTATTAATTCTTGTCTTACATACGTTTCATAAAATTATACATATAGAGTAGCAGTAGTGATAGCTTTTGGGCATGATTTTGAATTGTTTAAAAGATGTTGCATGCAATACGTTACTAGTTAGTTCACATATTAAACATTGGCTGGTGTGTGTGTGTGTGTGTAGGGATGGAAGTGCTATTTACGGGAGTGATGAGAAAAGCCTGAAGAAAGTGAGGACTTTTAAAGATGGAAAGCTCAAGATATCCGAGGACGGACTTCTTCTTCATGAGGATGATGGACGTGCCATCTCCGGGGACATCCGCAATAGCTGGGCTGGCGTATCTACACTGCAAGCCCTCTTTGTCATGGAGCATAATGCAGTCTGCGATACCTTGAAGGTAATTATTAATTTTAAGTACCATACGACTAGTTGAATAATACTACTCAACTAAATTTGAAGGAGTACTTTTTATATATGCAAATCAATTGCTTTCGACTAGCTAATACTATACTCATGTGAGACGTAATAGAATAGATAAAGAGTACTTGACTATGAATTCTTAAATCTTAATTACTACAACATCTGACTGTTTGGTGTTCTTCAACTAAACCACTCCAGAAGGAATATCCTGAGCTGGGTGACGGGGAATTGTATCGTCATGCAAGGCTGGTAACCTCTGCCGTAATTGCAAAAATCCACACCATTGATTGGACTGTTGAACTTCTCAAAACTGACACTTTACATGCAGCCATGCGTGCTAATTGGTAAAATAAATAGCACTAGAGATTACTTGTGCTAATTTCTCCCTAGCTCCAACATTCATATTCAATTTTCTTTTCTTTTTTGGCTATGAAGTATTATTATCCTTGTATCATTAGCAACTAATTAAGACCCATTTTTTTTAATTCAAATTTAAAAAAAAAAAAAAAAGGTACGGATTGCTGGGGAAGAAGTTTAAGGATACATTTGGACACGTTGGAGGAGTCATCTTAGGCGGTCTTGTAGGGCTTAAGAAGCCTGATAATCATGGGGTGCCTTACTCCTTGACCGAGGAATTTACTAGCGTTTACCGGATGCACTCGCTCCTACCGGATAAGCTTCTCCTCAGAGACATCAATGCTACAACCGGACCTAATAAATCTCCTCCTCTGTCTGAAGAGTATGTTAATGTTTTAATCCACAGTAATAAAACTATTACTAGTTGGCCGGAAAATTTTTCACCAACCCACATAATAATTACCAGTACTACTTTTCTTCTTGGGGGAAAAAAAAAAAAAAAAGATACCTTTAAGGTAATGCTTGCTGACTCATTAAATAACAGGATTGCGATGCCTAAATTAATTGGTTTAGATGGAGAAAAAACTTTATCAACAATAGGTTTCACAAGGCAAATGGTATCAATGGGTCACCAAGCTTGTGGGGCGCTTGAGCTGTGGAATTATCCTGTGTGGCTGAGGGACATTGTTCCTCAGGAGGTTGACGGCAGAGATAGACCCGATCATGTGGACCTGCCGGCTCTTGAGAGTAGGTTAATTGCTTTAAATATGTAGGTATATATTTTGCGTGTGTATGATTTTTCAAAGGAAGGTCAATCTACTAGTAGTGTTGATCTTATGGTAATGTAATTTGATGGCACAGTTTATAGGGACCGGGAAAGGAGCGTTGCCAGATACAATGCTTTCAGGAGGGCCCTTCTTTTAATTCCAATATCTAAATGGGAAGATCTGACGGATGATACTGAAGCGATAAAAACTCTTCGGGAGGTCTATGATAACAACGTCGAGGAATTAGATCTGTTAGTTGGGCTCATGGCAGAGAAAAAGATCAAGGGCTTCGCCATCAGCGAGACGGCATTTGTCATATTCCTTATCATGGCAACGAGGTAACAATTAAATTGAAAGGAATTCTGTTCTTATTATCATTTTTTGACATTGCCTTTAACTAATGTACAAAGAATCAAATAGTACGATAATTTAGTGTCTAAAATTTTCTTTAATTGTGTTTAGACGAGGATTCAGGTCTCTCACCAATTTTATTTAATGCGTGCGTGTGTGTGTGTGTGTGTCTGATGGACGTCTCTCAGGAGACTAGAGGCAGACAGGTTCTTCACAAGCAATTTCAACGAGGAGACGTACACAAAGAAAGGTCTGGAATGGGTGAACACAACTGAGAGTCTGAAAGATGTGTTGGACCGTCACTATCCTGAGATGACAAAGAAATGGATGAATTCAAGCAGTGCCTTTTCAGTATGGGACTCTCCTCCTAATGCCCCAAATCCTATTCCACTGTATCTGCGCGTTCCTCATTGAAGTGTATTTTGCAACATTATTGCGTCTGGAGGCCATTGTTTCTGTGGAGTCTGGATTATGATTTATTGGGTTGGGCCGTAAAATGTTTCCATTATTCTACACTGTCCATATTTTCAGTATCTGCCTATAGTTAATTCTCGTACGTAATTTGTTTGGTACGTATTTTGAGTCCAGTGGACGCTTGTTTCTGTGCAGTCTCCATTAAGATTATTGGGTCGGGCCTTAAAATGTTTCTGTCATTCCGTACGGTCCATATATATTTAGTCTCTACCCAGACTGGATAGAGTTAATTAGCGTTGTATACGTTGTTTCATATGTATTTTGGGTTCGGGGGTTTGACTTGCAAAAATAAAAATTCCTTTTTTAACTTTGAAGACGAGGATTTTCTTACATACGGGCCAACCCGTTGACGTTCTTCGGTGCCTGTACTATTTTTCTTTGTTTTGATAAAACAGAATTTATATCACAATGAGCTAATAGTGCTATTTTTCTGTGACATTAACATAAATAATTAAGTATAATTTTCTTTCATGTCTCCTTGACGTGGAGTTATATTCATAAAAATAGTCTGCCATCTACTCCTGCAAGAAGAGAGAAAACACAGGCCTAAGTAACACTTCAAAAATAAATAAATAAATAAACGACGGCAACGTTTTTATACTTTTGTTTTCACACGATAACAGTGCACAACAAATTTTACATAAACTATACAGCCTGCAAAATAACGCTCAAAATTTTCCGAACATATTTACAATCATTGAATCTATTTGTATAACTTGTGAAATAATATGTACAATAATTCTAAACAACAAAATTGGCAATTGTTTGGCCGTGCTTCCATCATAAATATAAATACACCTACAAAGAATTATTGGTTCCCATTTTTTATATTGGTAAGATGAGTAATGATTTAAAATCACGCATTACGTAGAAAACATAAATGGTTTTTGTTTTTGGAGGCGGTATTATTCCATTTTTCTTTTGATATGTATAATATAACAGTATTAAGATAAATGCTAATTTTTCTTGCTTTAGTCCAAAAGATTCTATGTACTTTGTTTCCAAAAGAAAAACAATAAAAGATTCCACGAACTTTAGTACACAGCGCACAGGAGACCGATTTCTGGCCCTTTCTTTCAGTTGGTCTCCCGTCTGCGGCCGTAACGACCGACGGAAGGAAATAGTTTGTATTCGTCAAGCTGTCAATCACTCATCAGGAAATCACCTTCTTTTGCCGAAAACCCCTTCTTCTTCTTCTTCTTCTTCTTTTTTTTTTTTCTGGGGTTCTCTTTTCTCCTAATATCCTTTTTTTCTTGTATCAAACTTCAGTACCGGTAACTTTTATGGTATCCCTCTTTCTTTCTCTATCTTCTTTCTTGAGAAATTCATCTATCTGTTTTTCTTTCCTTCATCAGCTGCTCACTATCACTTATTACTATTACCAATTTGGTCATTCTATTTTCTCAGTTCCCGATTTGGCCACAGCCACAGTTTTAACAGTTCTTGTGGTTCGGCTGTCTCTAATCCCAATTGGGTAGGTTCTTTTTTTTTTTTTTTTAATTAGCGGGCATTAGAGTTCTTAATTCACCTTGAAATATTTCATTTATGATTATATTCTGTCGTGGGTTTTCATTTTATTTGTAATTTCACTCTCATTTTGTGTATATACTGGGATGCCAATTCTTTCTATTACTAGTTTTTATTGGGTTTTGCGGTTTTAGTATGTTGTTTAGCATTTGGCAGTTATCTGGTTATTGATTTTTTATTTACTTATTCGTTGTTGGGAATTTGAATTTAGAGGCAATGTCACAAGGCTTATGCATTGGAGCTTTACTTTGATCCTGCGCTTGAAAATCAGGTCTTGAAGGCCTGGAATGTGTTGGCTCGCCGACAGATTAGTACTCAGCTCATTGAAATTGAATCCAGACCACACATTACCTTATTTTCTAGCCCCTTTGTGGATGTTTCGAAACTCTGAAAACATTGTCAAAAATTTTGCTTCAAAGCAAGAACCTTTGCCGTTGTCATTTTCTTCTAATTGGAGGCCTTGCTAATGACCAACAATGTTCTCTTTCTTGCTCCAACACCTACTTTATCTCTCGTACAATTCCATCTTCAACTTGTGTGATGCAATGAGGAAAGATGGCATTGAAATTGGGGAGGAGTATCGGCCTGATTCGTGGATTCCACACTGTCCTGTTGCTGAAGAAGTGCCAAAGGCTTCGAATGGCTGAAGCATTTACTGTTTTGCGGGATTTGAAGATGCCAGTTACTGGATATGCAATGGATATTGGGTTGGTCGAGTATCCACCAGTCCGAGAACTATCTTCTTTTGTGCTTGGTGGCAGTACTCTTGAACCATGAGACTTCGGGTACGTTGCTCTGATGGTAGATAGTAATTGTGAAATTAGGTATCACATTTTTGTTCTTAGCGTCTTCCTGTTGTACAAACTGATTATAGGTTGCAGCAATGGAGCTACAGTGGCTAAATCAACCTGCACTACTTTATGATATGAACTTAAGGGTGATTTGACATTTGTCCTTGTTAATCGTGTCTTTGCTTAAAGAATCTTAACCATTCATATTGGATATGCTTGCGAAATTCTGGTCCATTTTTAGTTGATCATTGCACCAGCTACTGAACGCATATTGCTACTGGCCACTGACTTCCTTTCATATTGACTGCAACATTAATAATTTCTATGAGTTACAGATCCAGTTGAATTCATTTGATTTAGGCCTTCAAGAAATTTTTGCACCATATTACTCGAGCAATTTTTTTGAACTATATCACTTTAGTATCCTGATACGTCTTTTGTATTACAAATCTCTTTTTCATACTGGTTCCTGATTATATACGTAGAGTGTACATATAATTTCTTTGCATTGTGGCTTTTGAAAAGTTCTCTCTCATGACTTGATAGTTAGTGAACGTTGTCATGAAAACTTTGGAATTCTTGTCCAACTTTGTCAGTCATTTTCATCTAACAAAGAATGGATGATTAAATGCTTATAGCTGCCCTCCTGACCTGACTGCTATAGAAGCTTCGTCTCTAGATTGAGAGCTTTTAGGTTTGATTAGAGTTATTTATCTATTTATGTCAAACAGATATACACCAGGAGAAATATTGACATGAAAAGAGAAACTAGTTCAACAAACTTTATATCCTTGAGATCAAATAAAATCTCTGCTCATTGCTTTCCAAATTTTGATTTTCTTGAGTGTATCAAAGCCACATTATTTCTGTCATTGTTCTCCATAATCAACTGCCTATGATTAAGGCCACAGCATATTTCTGCAGAATTCATTCCTTAATGTTAGTTGCACCAACATCTCTGAGTTTAGGCTAGCTGAAAGGTCAAAGCTCCTAATATATAAGAGCTATGATCCATTACCAACAATAGCTCTATGCCACGAGAATTACTGACATTTAATGCTGATGGCTGATGGGAATTACAAAATATTTTTTGAGCTTGGATCTTTTCTGCTCATTTTTGCTTCAATTTCTTCCAATGAATCTTGAACCATGCCATTAAGTACGGAGGGGAAAACGGGATTGCCTCCGGAGGACCTCAAGTAAAAATTCATTCCAGACATCAATAGGCCCTGGCAAGCACCAGTGGACGCAATCACTATATCCCTTCTTTTTGTTTCGCCAGTGTAATCCTGGGTGGCCATCAGGCCTCATTAGCATAGCTCCAGTAACATCTAAAACATCAAATGCATTCCCATTTTTCTCTCCCAGTTTGCGGGCATTCTCAATTTCTGCCACCTGGATGTTCCTATAATCCAAATCCGTGGCACCAGAGTTGTTAATCTCCTCTGGGTTTAATGGGCTCGTTCTCTTGCAGCTCCCTCCCGTTTTCCATGTGCCATTCTCAAACTGGGACGGCGAAATTGTTCTCAACAAAGTTACGAATTCTGAGCTATTCTTGCAATCATTTATATACTTGAATGCTGTTCTATAAGCTCTTTGGATAGCAAATTCAGGGCCAAGGTCCGTCACATTAGGTTCCTGGCAGTAAATACATCCAATAAGATTGCCACCCTCGTATAGGTAGTTCTGCCTGAGAAACCACTGGGCGTCTGAGAAAATGGCATAATTTAAGGCAGATAGTTTCTGCGCCCAATTATCATCAACCTTGTCTAAGTGCAAATCAAAACCTCCTGTTACTGACCCATTAACTATAGTCTGCGATGCATTTACAAGGAATCGGGACCAAAGGGCCATCAGTGTGAAGTTGTGACGAGGAAAGTGCCATGTTCTAAATCGGTCTTTAGCGTCCTTGTATACTTGTTTTGGGATTTCTTCCTGCAAAGTGGAGATAGTTTTAAGTTGATTCCATAAAAAAACACTACTATTAGTCGTTGGATAAAGTAACATAAGTGCGAGTGATTTCGTATTAATTTTGAATTACTTTAAAATTAATGTTTGTTCTCAGAAAAACATACTAATAAATACATGCTAGATAAACATACTCAGAAAAAGGCATTTTCTTTTTTTTTTTTCCTTTTGTTTTTGCGATGGTGGGTAATTCAAGTTCCGACCTCCTACTACGCAAGGAGGGGAGAAGAATGCGAACAACAAACCGTAGACAATAGGCAGAGAAGCGATTCCATCTGATTCCGGGAAAGTGAGTCACCTATGAAAGCCATTGTCTTTCCTTGAACGATACTTAGAAAGCTTCTGGGGTTGAAGATCTGAAGTTCACATTGGTTGGGTTTCCATCTCCAATGAAGGAAATCATTATCCATCCTCCCATGCAAGAAACAATTCTTCTGGTCTGGGATTGTCTTACAGCTGACATTTGTATACAGAGGACCTATCTCGTCCC